>PKML01037245.1:0-44583 GCA_002933935.1 Eutrema yunnanense
GATTAATTACCTGATAGAACTTTAGGTGAGCAAATTGATTATTCGCAAAGAAATTTCGTTTAATTGATTTGTGAACATATCAAACTTGAAATTAAGGCTGATTTATTCTTAGGGATTTGCAAAGAAATTTGGGATTCTGAAGTTTAGATTTAGATAGTTTTCGCAACGACAGTTGGTTAATTATGCTCTAGTGATTTGAGTTCGAGAACCGTGCTTAACCTGAACCCTGATTAGTTAGTTTATTTTGCATTCATTGATTTCCTGAGAAATATCCATGAACCTATCTTTTTCCCATTGAATACAACTCGTTTACTGCTTTCTACTTTCTGCTAAACTTGAATTGCTTAGCTTAGCTTGATACTTTATAATTTATTGTGTGATTTCTGTGAGTCCTTGTGTTCGACCCCTAGCTAGACTACAACTACTGCTTTAGTACTGTTAGGGTATTAAATTGAGCATATCAATAAGTAACAAGCTAACAAGTACTAAATAGCTTAATTGAGATTAACAAATTAATAAAGGCAAGCTCTTGGATGAGGTTATATACTTTGGGGAGTTCTATGATTAACCTATGATGTCTAAACAAACAATTAACCATGTTTTCCTTAGCCTAGAACACTTAATCAAGACTAATTCACTCTCATGGCACTAATCACTTTGCTAATCAAGTAATCAAGAACAAACTCTCATTTGTGAAAAGTTGATTACCAAGCATTAATTACATGTTCATAAAGCCCTAATAATCCTTAAACAACTACTCTCATATGTTAAGCAAGTAAAATCTCTTATTTAGTTCTCATGTGGCATTTCATCGAACATCTTGTGTGCATGAAATGCCATATGGTCTAGATTAGCTTTCTCAAGCCTAATCTAGCATTATGATCCCTAAATAAGAGATGATACATCTAATCTAATCACTAAACATCATAGATCAAACAAGAAAACCCCTAGTCAATCTCATCCATGAGCTTTAAAAGGACCAACTCACTAATCATGGTGAAACCCTTATGAGAACCCTAAACCAAACAAGAGATCTACTCAGACATGGAAATTGAAGCAATAAACATGTTTGAATAAATCATCAAATAAATCAGAAAGAGTAACAAGAGGGTTCGAAATCTTCTCTCGGACGAACAGAGTTTCAGACTTGTCTCCCTTCAAAAAGCTCTCTCACAAAACCAAAGTAAAATAAAGCATAACCAGTAAAGTGGCTATAAAATCCTATTAAATAACATAAATCACGTTTTGGGGCTTATTGTAAATATTAAAGTCTTCTGGGTAATTTTGCAATTCTTCAACTCTTCATTAAAGTCGCGGGTCGTGTCTGCTTCGATTAGTATCGACCGATACTAGGCAGTATCGGTCGACACTGAGACTTCAAATCGGGTACTCAGCTACACGAACGTCTATTTTGCTCCAAAATGCTCCAGAAATCTCCAATATCTCCAATTATGCTCCAAACGTGCTAAAACCTGTAAAATACTCTAAAACACTACGAAATAGTAGAAATACTCTATAAAACAGACTTATATCATGGCTTAAACGGGGTAAAAACCATGATATATCAACTCCCCCTGACTTAGCATTTGCTTGCCCTCAAGCAAATAGAAGACTAAACCAAAGAAAGAGGTTTGAAAACATAGAGACTCACCTGTTCTTGAAACGTTGCAATGACCCTTTTCCCAAGCACCCAAATGTCACCTAACCAGGTTTTGATCTAACCTTCATGTACTTCTCCGTAGACATTCACAGCTTTCCAGACTACACACATTATTTCACAGCATTGTTCAATCAAACCATCCTCGCTAGTTTCATCGCTGTGATTAATACCAAGAACCTTCTAGATTCTTTCCCATACAATATCATGACAAGGAACCACCTTTTTATTACACTTTCTGGTATTATTTCTCTCCCCCATACTTATTTCTTATTATGTTCTTTCTTTTATTTTTTTAGCTTTGCTTATACACATCAAGGTATGAGACGCGAGTATTGATGGTGTTGGCCACCGAATCCCCGGTTCTTCCCTCTCAACGTATCAAAGGCGTATGCGAATAATGGCATCATAGGAAAATCTTAGCCTCGCTTCCAATCCTTTGTGTGATCATTCCTCACCAAGTAGAATAATGGGATCGTTGAAAATTTTCCTAACCCTCTACTCAGAAGAAAATCATTTCATCTTTTAATGCATCTTATTAATTAACTTGTAACAGGGAGAGAAATACCATTATTTTAAAACACATGGGTTCCATTGTCAGATACGAATGATGAATCAAGCTCTATGGGTACTAACCACATTGATGAACTACAAAAATTTGGCTCAGGCTTTAAAGAACTTTGCTGGAAACATGAGTGTCTTCGAGTCAACTGGTCAGCCTTTGGATTTTTCATTAGTCGATCTAGAACTGATTCTCTAACAATGGTCACTTAGAAGAAAGGTCAAATCAATGGATTCAAGAAAAAGATCACAGTCTCAGACAAAGTTTTGACTCAATAAAACAACGAATGACTCAAAAACGACTGACTCTAAAAAAGCAAAAACAAAGTCAGCGACTACCTCCCCCCGACTTAAACAACACTGTCCCCAGTGTTATCTAGCCTAGAGTTGGTGAAAGAAAATCAAATGAACCAAGTGGATTATGAAAAATCAAGAAGTTACCGTGCTGGAACATCGAGTATCGACCGACACACAGTCTGGTATCGATTGATACCAGGCTTAAGTCGACAAGATGAACCGTCTGAATCGCGTAGGGTGTCGACCGATACCAATGGGGTATCGATCGACACTCAGGCAATTTTGTGTTTTTCAACGTCTAAGGTCAGATGTAGCTCCACAAATGTGTCAAACGATCCAGGTGTTAAATGTAAGCACTGTTAGACCACTCAAACACAAGTTAGGTGCACCAAAATATCATAGAAGCATAAATCCACAGGTCCAAAAACATAAAAGACACAAAAGTTCAAACGAAAATAAAAAGAAAAGAAAAACAAACGTGAAAACAGATAGAAGGAGGACTAATCCTCCTCAGTGGCGTCTGAGTCATCTCTAGCAGTGCCAGATGGTCCAACGTCAGTGGGCGTGGTTCCAGGCTGAGACGGAGGAGCAGCGTCCGTGTCAGTCATGCAGCGGCAGCGTGAGATCGCAGTCCAGATCGTCTGCAAACTCTCTATCATCACCTTCTGAAAGGCAGCCGGCTCCATCGGAAGTTCTGACGGAGATGGAAATGATGGTGCAGGGATAGAAGAAGTCGCTGCTTGCGATCGCTGTGCTCGTCCTCCCTGGCATGAAGTAGATGGAATGTCAGCAGCTGGTGCATGGGCGCTAGCAGAAGGACCTCGTCCTTGGCGAGTGAGAAGTGCGGCAATAAGTACGCTCGCATCAGGTTCGAAGCGCAGCTGAACGGGATCATCATCAATGTCTGTCAGCTCTCTGTTTGGGAGCTTAATGAGAAACTCCCCTTCCGTGTTGGAAAAACACCAATGTCGCGCAGGCTTCAACCACCTGAGGTTTTGCATATGTCTCTCGTCCATGACAGTGCGACTGGTGATTATCGAACAGCTCGGTGTGCTGATACTGAAATGTTGGAAGATGGGGGGTAAGAAGACTACCCACTGTCTCGGTCTTCCGAGCTGTTCCCACAAATGGTTTGGTCTTCAGAGAGACCAGGTGATGGGCAAACACAGCCCCTAGGTTGACTGCGAGATCGAGTGCAGGCCACTAATAGTTCTCGTCGTGGATGATGTCTCCAATGTATATGGAGAGCATGATAGGCTCGGACAGCCGCATCTTGTTAGGCTCCGTCTTTCACAAGATGGTGTTGCTCAGGATCCTAACCAGACAGCGCAGAACGGGATGACAGACGTCCATCTGAGTAGATGTCTTGGAGTCGTAGGCTCCGTTCCCGAAGTGCTCCCAGAAAACATGCACATCGTGAAACTGAGTAGGCATAGCTACCTTCCGGAAATCCCTGCGGAAGCCATAGATGTCGCAGAGATCTGGGAGCGGCAGCCTGTATCTCACTCCGCGAATCATGAAGGTCATGGTGCCTTCCAGCGCATCCTTCAGAACCTCATCCTGATAGTAAACTCGGACTGTCGCGAGGAACTGTCGTACCAAGTCAGGGTACAAATCATACTGTTGCATCGGCATAGTCCCCAAACCCATCTTCTCTATCAATCTCCAGAGTGCTCTGTCGATACACAGGCTTCGCATGGTCTGAGGGTCAACAAACCGAGTGGTATGTATATCAACGTCTTGCCAAGCGTTGTAGAACAACGTGTCGTAATCATCCCAAGCCTCTGAGATGGGCCTGTAGACGCAATCATTACTCTCAGCTGTCTGCATGTCTGTTCCCTCCCAATCTCTAGTGCAGGGAATCTTGGCCTTCTCGTTACGCTTAGGCCAAGGAGCTCTAACTGTGGCAGCAGGAACCACATGATCAACACTAGCCGCTGGTGCTGGCGACGAAGATGGCACTGGTACTGGCATGTTCCGCAGGGAAGCATACGGAACCTCGATGTCTGCGGACGCTCCGTCAACCCTCATTATGTAAATATCGTTACCTAGGTAACCTATCACTCCACCTCGTCGCCAATGTAAACCGTCCTAGATCTTGACACGTTGACCCAAGGAAAAATCCCTTGGCGATGGGTTTGAGCTAGATGTTCCGTCCGTTCGTGTTCTCTTTCGCGTAGACATCTGCATCATCATCAAACACAAAACTCGGCATAAATCCAACATCTCTCTCAAACACAGCAATCTCGGCCAAGTAAAAAAGTGAGCATCGACTGTGGTATCGATCGATACTCACACAGGTATCGAGCATCACACAGAACACGAATCCAAAAACTCAAAAAGTGCAAACCAAGGGTAAATAAGTGTAATGCAAGATTCGACTAGGCTTATAACACACAAATCAAGTGAAAATCATTCAGCAAAACAAGTTCTAAGAGCCTAAAAATCGAAAATCAAACCTTGGTTCACGAATTGAAAAGATGAAGATCCGTGATTCATACCTTGTAGATCGTGAGATTGAGTGAGAGAATGAAATAGAGCACGAAAATCCGAGTAGGATAGACACAAAAATCACTTAAATCCGTTGAGAAACGAAGATTTATGATTTTGAGAGAGAGAGGTTCGGTATTTGTATCGAGAGATGGAGGAGGTGGGAGAAGAAAGGAAAAACCGTAGGGCTTAATAGGAAACTTACCTGCGCATGGAGTATCGACCGATACCAATGGGTATCGATCGATACTGAGTGTATGTAATGATTTGCTCGCCACACGGAGGTCGGTTCAGAATGTGGATGTTTAACAACGGGTATCGACCGACACCAAGTGGCATCGATCGACACGGAACCTCCGAATCTGTTTCACGCGACACAACGAAACACAAAACAAAAACTAGAAAAATAAAAGACTCATATGTACAGACTTACCAGTGGGTTGCCTCCCACTCAGCGCTTGTTTTACGTCACGAACTTGACTTTACGGCCGGTCAGTCAGGATGGGAATGAGAGCTTGCAGCAAAGCAGGCTCCACAACTTGACATCTCCAGGTTCAGAGTTCTGCGCAACATGTTCTCCACAACCTCTTGTTCTTTTTCCTTCAGCTACGGAGTAAGAAGAATTCTAGCCTTAGAAAATGGCCTTGAGGGCCCTTTGCATTTCACCTTATACTCGATCGAATCTCCATCACATTTATGAGGGATTAAGGTGACTTGTGTAGCACTCTCGACTCTTTTGCTCTTCACCTCCTTCTTTGCCTTAGTCTTTTTGATGACTTTCTTGGTGATGATAGGAGGACGATCCAGAACTTCCATGACAGTTGGCTCAGCGTAAGGCTCTTCCAGAAGATCAACTACCAATGTTTCTCCTGTAACAGTGGTGATGCAAGGGATATGTACAGGAGTTGTTCTAGGGATGGCTTTGTAGGAGACTTGTTTGTCAATATGCGAAAACGAGATGCTCTCACTAGGCGTGTCTATAACTGCACCAGCCGTAACCATGAACGGTCTCCCAAAAATCAAAGGGTTGCTAGACCTTGCGTGCATATCAACAACCTGAAAATCGGTAGGAACTAGACAGTCTCCTACCTTAACCATCAAATCAGGGATTGTACCGTATGGAACTGATGTGGCGGAGTTCGCGAATGTGAGGGCCATCTGAGTAGGTCTTATGTCGTCGATTTGCAGCTTCTCTGCGAGTGCCTTCGACATAACATTAACGCTAGACCCTGAATCAACCAGAGAGTCTTTGAATTCAACTCCGGAGATGGAGCATGGGATTGAAAATTCCCCTGGGTCTTCCCTCTTAGTCAAACACTTCGGTGGAGGCGGTGTACTTCTGACTTTGATGAAAAGTGCCTTGATCTCGTCCTCTGTTTCTCTGCAATCTCGGAAATGACTGTAAAGAGGGCGGTACTCAAGAGCTTCTTCAAAAGTCAGTGTGAGTGGAATTCTTCGTATCATCTTCTCAAAGCCACACAGCTGCTTTGGAGAAATGGGATCTCTGAGGTGTTTAGGTGGTCGAGAATCTTGTTTCTTAGGCTTGTAGACACGTCCCTTAACCATCTCTGGTTTCTTCACGATCTCCGGTTCAGCCTCTGACGGGTGTCGATCGATACAAGGTTGGTGTCGATCGACACAAGGCTCATGTGTCGTTTCTTCAGGTTGGTATCGATTAACATCAGCAGTGATGTCGATCGATACTGATAAATCAGATTCGGAATCACCTTCGACAGAGGTTTCGACGTTTTATGCACTTTGTAAGTTGATTGCATTAACGTACTCCTTATATGCATGAGTCGTCTTTCCCTTGACAGCTGCTGCAGTCTGAGCTACTTGCGTTTCCAACATCTTCTGATGAGTATCGAGCGCGTCGATCCTTCGGATTTATGCCTCTATGATATTTTGTTGCGCCTAACTTGTGTTTGAGTGGTCTAACAGTGCTTACATTTAACACTTGGATCGTTTAACACATGTTTGGAGTTACATATGATCATAGACGTTGACATCAAATCGCATGAGTGTCGATCGATACCCTTGGGTATCGGTCGACACCCTAGGCGAATGAACGGTTCACCATATCGATTTAATCCTAGTATCGATCGATACCAGGCTTTGTGTCGGTCGATACCCAATGTTCCTGCACGGTAACTTCTTGTTTCTCATGATTCCATTTGATCCATTTTGTTTTCTTTCACCAACTCTAGGCTAGATAACACTGGGGACAGTGTTGTTTAAGTCTAGGGGAGGTAGTCGCTGACTTTGTTTTTGTTTTTCTTAGAGTCAGTCCGTTTTTGTGTCATTCGTTGTTTTATTGAGTCAAAACTTTGTCCGAGACTGTGATCTTTTTCTTGAATCTTTTGATCTGACCTTGCTTCTGAGTGACCATTGTTACAGAATCAGTTCTAGATCGACTAATGAAAAATCCAAAGGCTGACCAGTTAACCAGAAGACACTCATGTTTCCAGCAAAGTTCTTTAAAGCCTGAGCCAAATTTTTGCACTTCATCAATGTGGTTAGTATCTATAGAGCTTGATTCCTCTTTCGTATCTGACAAAGGAACCCATATGTGTTTTAAGTAATTGTATTTCTCTCCCTATTACAAGTTAATTAATAAGTGCATTAAAAGATGAAATGATTTTCTTCTGAGTAGAGGGTTAGGAAAATTTCCAGCGATCCCATTATTCTACTCAAGAGGAAATGATCACACAGAGGATTGGAAGCGAGGCTAGGATTTTCCTATGATGCCATTATTCGCCTACATCCTTTGATACATTGAGAGGGAAGAACCGGGGATTAGGTGGCAAACACCATCAATACTCGCGTCTCGTACCTTGATTTGTATATGCAAAGCTAAAAACAAAAACGAAGAGAACATAATAAGAAATAAGTCTGGGGAGAGAAATACTACCAAAAAGTGTGAAAAAGGGTGGTTCTTTGTCATGATATTGTATGGAAAAGAATCTAGAAGGTTCTTGATACTAATTCACAGCGATGAAACTGGCAAGGATGGCTTGATTGAACAATGCTGAGAAATAATGTGTGTAGTATGGGGAGCTACGAATGTCTACGAAGAAGTACATGGTGGTTAGATCAAAAGCTGGTTAGGTAACATTTGGGTGCTTGGGAAATTGGTCATTTCCACATTTCAAGAACAGAGGAGTCTCTACGTTTTCAAACCTCTTTCTCTGGTTTAGTCTTCTATTTGCTTGAGGGCAAGCAAAGGCTAAGTCTGGGGCAGTTGATATATCATGGTTTTTACCTCGTTTAAGCCATGATATAAGTCCGTTTTATCGAGTCTTTATTCTATTATGGAGTCTTTTAGAGTCTTTTACAGGTTTTAGCACATTTGGAGCATTATTGGAAATATTAGAGTTTTATGGAGCATTATCGAGCAAAACTGAAGTTTGGCGACTAAGTGCCCAATCGAAGCGTCAAGCATCGATCGATACCCCCTGGTATCGATCGACACCCATCGAAGCAGATTACAAGTCGCGACTTTAATGAAGTTTGAAGAATTGCAGAACTTGCCCAGAATACTTTAATATTTACAAGAAGACCCCAATTCGTGTTCAGACTATTAATTTAGGTTTTACAGCCACTTAGGCTGGGTGCTTTTCATTACGTTTGTTTAAGGATTTCTGAGAGAGCTTTTGGAGAGGGGAGACAAGTCAGAACTCTGTTCGTCTGAGAGAAGATTTTGAACCCCTGTTTTATTCTACTCTTATTTACTCTATTGATGATTTATTCAGCTATGTTGATTGCTTCAATTTCCATGTCTGAGTAGATCTCTTGTTAGGTTCATGGTTCTCGATAGGGTTTTTTCTGAATGCTAGATTGATTTGTTATTAGGATTCACTACCTAAATAAGTTCTTCACCATAGGTTATTTGCAAAGCTAATTCTAGATTGATCACCTAGAACTTAGATCTTAGGATAATTGATTAGGCGCGGAAGTGCGATTAATTACCTGATAGAACCTAAGGCGAGCAAAATAACTATTCGCAAAGGAATTTGGTTTAGTTGTTTTGTGAACATATCAAACCTGATTTAAAAAGCTGATTTAGACCTTAGGATTCACAAAAGAATTTGGAATTTTTAGGATTTAGATTTAAATAGTTTTCGCAACGGAAGTTGGTTAACTATATCTTAGTGATTTGAGTTCAAGAACCGCGTTAAATCTGAATCATGTTAGTTAACTTGTCTGCATTTAATGATTCCCTGAGAAATACCCTGAACCTATCTTTCTCCAACTAAATTTACATCCGATTTAATTTATGTACTTGTTTTCAATACCATTGATTGCTTAGCGTAATTCCCACATTCATAATCTATTGTGTGTCTCTGTGAGTCCTTGTGTTTGACCCCTAGCTATACTATAACAACGGCTTTAGTATCTATATAGGGTATTAATTTGAGCATATCACATGGGTATGAAAACTCAATTTTGTCCTTATGTTAATTTTCTTTTTGTTACTTTCATTCTTCTTCATCTCTCTTTTTCTCTTACAACTCTCTCTCTTTTTCTCTCACATCTCTCTCTTTTACATTTCGCCTCAAACCAATAAATCATCTCTCTCACATCTCTCTCTTTTACCCCACTTGACTTGTTTTCTATTTTTTTTATAATGTGAAAGACATAAAACTATTTTCTTGAAACAATATATGATAATTCTATTTTCCAACATTTTAAGATCCATTTTGCTATAGTTTTGATGTGAAACAAGAAATCTACTTGTAAATATCAAGAACTACATCTACACATGACCATCCACACATGACCATCAATAAAGTATTATCCACACATGACCATCCACACTAGAAAATAAAAAATTAGAGTAAAATAAATATTACCCCACTTGATTTGTTTTCTATTTTTTTATAATGTGAAAGACATAAAACAATTTTCTGGAAACAATATATGATAATTCTATTTTTTCAACATTTTAAGAACCATTTTGCTATAGTTTTGATGTGAAACAAGAAATCTACTTGTAAATATCAAGAACTACATCTACACATGACCATCCACACATGACCATCCACACATGACCATCAGTAAAGTATTATCCACACATGATCATCCACACGAGAAAATCAAAAATTAGAGTACAATAATTATTACCCCACTTGATTTGTTTTCTATTTTTTTTTATAAAGTAAAAAACATAAAACAATTTTCTGGAAAAAATATATGATAATTCTATTTTTCCAACATTTTAAGATCCATTTTTCTATAGTTTTGATGTGAAACAAGAAATCTACTTGTAAATATCAAGAATTACATATACACATGACTATCCACGCATAACCATCCACACATGACCATCCACACTAGAAAATCAAAAATTAGAGTAAAATAAATATTACCCTACTTGATTTGTTTTCTATTTTTTTTTATAATGTGAAAGACATAAAACAATTTTCTGGAAACAATATATGATAATTCTATTTTACCAACATTTTAAAATCCATTTTGCTATAGTTTTGATGTGAAACAAGAAATCTACTTGTCAATATCAAGAGCTATATCTACACATGACCATCCACACATGACCATCAGTAAAGTATTATCCACACATGACCATCAGTAAAGTATTATCCACACATGACCATCCACACTAACAATACGAGATTCCTATATGTCTACACACAATTGTCCACGTTTTCATGTCCACGTCGATCTCGATTTCATATGTTTAGGTTTCTTGTTTTTTTTCGAATCAAAACTATAGCAAAATAGATCTTAAAATGTAGAATAAAAAAAATTATCATTCATTGTTACCAAATAAATTGTTTTATGTCTTTCACATTATACAAAAATAGAAAATAAATCAGGTGGGGTAAAAGAGAGAGATGGTTTATTGGTTTAAGGCGAGATGTAAAAGAGAGAGATGTGAGAGAGATGTGAGAGAGATGGACAAAAAAAAGAAATATAAAATAAATAAGTGGTTTAAGGCGAGAGTAAACGAGAGAGAGAGATGTGAGTTACACAGGGTAGAATGGTCAATTCAAGTAGAGAAAATGCCTTAAGAGTCAAATGTGCCTTATCTTGTAATTGGTACGTGATAAAGTGTCTTCCAGTGTAATTGTTTCTTATATAATAGACTAGCTAGTTACTCGTGCTACGCTGCGAGATTTTTTATATATATTATGTTTTATTAATTTAATATTATGTTTTATTTAATAAATCTTTTCAAAAATATTTAAATTTTTTTTACTAATATGTTATTTTCTCTTCAATTGAGTTTTTTTTGTTCTCATTATATAATTATAAATTATTGAACGATCCATATTTTTTGTTCTCAACAAGTCAACATTGAAGTTAGTGAGAATCTTAAAATATTAACTAAGAGATAACTCTTAATTAGAAAAATAAAAAATGTTCATGTTTTACACTATAATCATATCAATAATCAAATTATTTAAAAAAGTGATGTGTATTAATGTTTTAATTTGATTGGCTGAGATTTTAAATAAGGTGTCAACACCAAAATTATTGGAAAAGCTTATGTGTCAATCATATGGAAAGACTTTGTGTTTTTATTGTATTGATTTCACAACAATTTTGCACTATTGCGGAGTCAAATCCTAGTTTGGACATACTTGATTAGACCATCAGCATCCGAGACTTGTGTCTCGCGGAAGACATATGAAAGGACCGCATTTATTATTATTTTTTTTTGCATAGATAATTAAACACATATTTAACATTAACAATCATAATAATTATACAACAACAGTACAACGCAAGTACTACAGCTTAAACACGCTAGCGATTTAAAACAGCAATAAAAACAACTGGTATCGATCGATACTCCCCTAGTGTCGATCGATACCCAAACAACAAAAGCAAGCCCCGGGTCCTAATCATCCCCTCTTCACCGCCTCGATCCCACGATCACGCCTTATCTTTACCTGCATCGACAAAAGTGATGCATCAACATTTGGCTAACCAAATGCTGAGTGAGATTGATCATCCCAACAACAGGCTACCAAATAAGCACAATATAACAATATTCACAACCATACAAGAATTAATTATCCACAATTAAAACTTCACAACAACAACCGGTATCGATCGATACCCCCCCTGGTATCGATCGATGCCCAACAACACACAAGTCCCGACAAGGGACTAGTATCGATCGACACCCAACATAACACTTGGTATCGATCGACACAACACAGTTCAAGTCTAACACCTCGATACACCACAACTCAAGACCACCGCCTATGGTCTGGTATCGATCGATACCCACCTGGTATCGGTCGATACTCACGAGACCTAAACGCAGGAATCGCCATACAAGCCATAAAAGCATCAACCAAGCTTTAACAATGCATCACGCAAGCTCACTTGCTAACCTTTGGTCACAACTCACCTTAAACAAGAAGGATTGAGCTCTTAAAACGACTTTTCAAGCTTAAGAAGATCTCTCTCTCTCTCCCAAGCTCACGTCGAACACAAGGCTCGTCAAACCTCTTCTTCAAGCTTCTCACCAAGCTCCAAACCTCTCGATCTCGCAAGATCTAACTTCGCAAAGCTTTCTTCTCACTTTCTCTCCTTCTCTCTCTCTCTCTCTGCTTCTTTCTCGACCCTTCTCGACCTTCTCTGGTCTTATCCTCCCAAAGGATAGGTTTTTATACTCGAAAGAAATTAAGAGAAGAAGATAACCACGAGAAAACCCGGCTGGTATCGATTGATACTGCCCAGTATCGATCGATACTGCCCGGAACAACCAGAATTAATTATTTTCTCCTTTAATAACCAATTCTTCCGGAACACGGGCGCTACAACATGTGTCTTCCCCAAAAGTTGATGACGTGTCGCGACGTGATTCATCGCGACATAAAAAAATCAATTTTTTTTTTTTTTTTTGAAAAAAAGCGGAAGACACATTGAACGTGTATGCAATGTGGATGCTCTTAGTTGGAGAATTACGAAATCTAAAAAACATTAAAAAAAAATTTAAAACTTTTAATTTCCTACAAGAACTCTGAATCAGTCACATAAACAAACGTAAAAAAATACAAAGCTACAAAGAACAAACACTAATACATATGTATTTCTCTTACTATACATAAATGATAAAACACCAAAAGTCATCATCATCAACATCATTAAAACAAAGCAACGTCAGGAGATGAATCAAAATAGGGGAGAAAAGACAATGCAGTTTCTAACTTCAAAATAAATAAAAAATAGAGATCCTTCGAATTACTAACGATCAGGCCTTGGGAGGCTTGTTCGAATTGGCAGATTTTCTCTTTAGAACAATGACCCAAGTTACAGCTTCCAAGAGCAAAGTGATCCCTCCCAATGTCCCAATCACAGCGATATAAGCCGTCTTGTAAGTATGCTCTGGTTTCAAGATGCTAAGACCTTTGAAAACATTGATGATTCCAAGTATAAGGATAGAGTACCCAACTCCATGGTGGTAGATATTCCAAAAGAATCTTAACTTGTGGTCCTTCTTTGGCCGCAACAGCATCGCAAACATCTTTAAACACGCTCAAAAAGACACAAGCATCATTCAACAACAGAACAAAACACATCTTTTTCTATTGGCCAACTTGCATTTCACTAACATTCTAATAAGCTTGAAACTCAAGTGACCATGTGAGCCAACAAAGTGGAATCGAATTGAATCTAATGATAATTAGCATTGATTTACCTGAAGAGTGGCAATGGCGAAGAGAGCAATGCCGATGTTGCGGTGACTGGTGAACTGAATACCTTTAGATTCGGAGCCGAGCTTAAGTCCGGTGGCCCATCCGGCGACGCCGATGACATAAGCAGAGAATTGACATGACACGTGGAGGTAAAACCAAGCAGGATCTGCCGATTCAAATATTCTCATGTATCTCGCTATCATAGCTCCGATCGGAAACAAAATTCCCCAACTCACCGCATTCAATATCCCATGGATCTGTCAAATTCAAATTCAAATTCAGATTGCTGATTCTTCTTGAGTTTTTAGAAGAAATGGTTTCAAAAATCAAAAGGAAAATTAAAAATCAAAACTCACGTTTTTCTTATGAACCCTAGAGTTACCGCCGCCGCCGCCGGAGACAGGAACATTGGTGGTGGCGCCGGTCAAATCGAGCGATCCCACGGCGTTAAGATTCGGAGTATTGAAATCGTGCGGCTGTATCCTCCCGTTAGGTAACACTCCCGGTCCAGCCTGCCAAACCTGGTTAACCTTCCCATTCGCAGCCAAATCAGCCGGAACCTTCACTTTCGCGAAGATTCGCAAAACTCCGGCCGCTTCCTCCTCCGCCTTAACGTCCCACACCTCGAACGATAGCTTCCCTGGGACAAGCGAGTTATACGAGACGATGTTAAGCGTCATCACGGAGGCAACGCCGGTTTTGGAGTCTTTTGAGGCGACGAGCGCTTGAGATCCAGCCATGCCGGTGGATTTCGGATTAATCGCCCAAGCGATCCATCCGCCGGGTTTTGACGGCGGAGCGGAGAAAACAACGGCGAGAGTTGTGTTAGCAGCGTCATAAGAGTAATGGAGGAAGGCTTTGAGGTTAGGGAGGTCGAGGCAGTGAGGGTAAGATTTGTTGCCGGAAAATATCTGTGACGAACATGATAATGACTGTGACACAGCCGGTGAGATTAGCAGAGCCGAGAATACGAAGGAAAGAGAGATTCCAAGGTAAGACGACATTGATGATGATGCTATGAATTGTAGTAACAGTCAAGTGTTGGTTCGGAAATAAATAGAGGCTAATGGGTGGTAATTATAGCCTGCTTCTAAATATACGATACACACAGGGTTACTTACAGCTAATAAAAGATTTTTTTGTTTTTAAAGTGTATCTCTTTTAGTTTTGATTTACTTTTTTATTTCCGGAAAACACAACAGAACTTTTTGTGTTGTTTGATTCTAGAAGGGGTAGAACAGAACATTATCAGATTAAGTACTTGACAGTTATGTTTGACCTAAGACGAAGGATCTTTAGAGAGTTTTTCTCCTTCAATAAATAAGTATACTTTCTTCGAAATATTTAGGAAAGAATGAATAAATTTATTTATTTTTTACTTTTAAAAAAAAAAGAAGAATAAATATACTTTTTTTTGTTAAAAAACAAAATCAATTTTTTTTGTTCAAAATAAGAATAAATCTAATTTATTATGTTATATTGTCATTTTTAAGGTGTACACACATACTTTTTGTATAAGATCAAATCATTTATTTCAAAAGTTTTTTTTTTTTCTTGGGTGTGTGTGTGCTCGTTCGCTTGTCGATAAGAGCATTCACCAATGCTCAAATACCAACGAGTCACTTGTAACAAACACATTTATTTCAAAAGTTATCTTGAGCCTTGTGAGACTAAAAATTCTTGTCCAGTAAAATGATCTAATAAATCAATTATAAAAAAGTCCGACGAAGTCAAAGATGCAGGTGAGGTGACGAACTAAGTTGAAAAGCCTCATTGGGGTGAAGTTTACGGTCAAAGGAGATTAACTACAATTTTGTTAGTCAACCCCGACGAGACCAAATACTCAATCAAACCAGTGAATTATGGCGTCTGGACGTAACGATCGGATCCTCCGTAGTAAAGACCATTCATGGTGAATCAGACGGAATAAACGGTAATGTTAAATACGATCCCAGAGTATAAAACAAGGAAATAACTTCTTCCTCTCGCAACTAGCACTACACACTTAAACACTTATCATTTTTTTGTTCTTGTTCTTGTAAAACCATTTTTGAGATCGAAATACTAAATCCATTTACTCCGCAAAAACCTTGTTCAAATCGCTTCTAGATATGTTTTCGTCTCCTCGAGCAACAAACTTTATGTTTATTGCTCGATAATCTATAAGTTCTTTTGTTATTAAAGATAAGCTGAAGTCCTCCTTTTATTCCTATTTACAAATTTTGACCGTTGTAATTCCAGCAACAACAGTTAGGCGCTAGAAGGAGGGTCTAACTCCAACACAGAAGAACCACCATGGAAGAGCCACCATGGAAGAGCATGCAGTAATCTGAGAAGCCCTGGATAAGGTCATCAACGACCTGACAACGATGGTAGAAGGGGCAATGTCTACGGTGAACAAAATTTGGAAAAAGTTGTTTCTGATCACACGACATTGGCCCAATCATTCGATGAGCTCCGCTCAGAGGTGGCACGGTGATAGTAGACTTTTCGGTCTTTCTAGATATCAATTCTCTAGATACTAAGTAGTATAAGAGGTATCGAATCCAATGGGTTAAGTTCCAAAGCACCAAGAATACATAGAACTACTTAAGTTAAGCAACAAGATTGGTTTTAGTTTCAATTCTAGCAATCCTAATTTAATTCAAGCAAAGCAAATAAGTAAACAAGTACTAATCGAGATTTAACAAATGATTAAAGCAAGCTCTAGAGTGAGGTTATTGACTTAGGTGAATTCATTGATTGATCAAAGATGTTAAATAACACAAACAAGCATTTCTCCCTAGGCTTAGAATGTCAAAACAAGACTAACCCACTTCCATGATCTTAATCACTTTGTTAATTAGCAAATCAAGAACACATTTCCATTTGTGAAAAAATAATTAACAAGCATGAATATCCAATTCCAATGGCCATAATACTCTTTAGACAACTAATCCCATAGGTTAAACAAGTAAAATCTCTTATCTAACTTGTATGGGCATTTCATCAAACACCTTATGTGCATGAAATGCCCTAAGGTCTAAACTAGCTTTTCCAAGTTTAATCTAGCATTACGAGCCTTAGATAAGAGAGGAAGAAGATGATCTAGGTCCTAAACATCCTTAACCATTCAAGAAGACACCTAATCTACCTCACCCATGAGCTTTAAAACAAACTACTCACTAATTATCATAAAACCCTCAAATCTCATAAGAGAAATTAATGATCCCATGATTAAGTGATTAGGAAAATGAAAGATTAAAGAAAGGAAGATGAAACTTGATTAATAAAACTTAGATTGCATAAATAAAACTAAGATCTCTTACAAAATATTTAGCAAATCACCAAAAGGGGGTTCTTTGCCTTAGAAAATAGGATATATCCAAAGAAATTAGGTTTAGGGGTATTTAAAGTGAAAGGGGGGCGAATCGGGTCGATCCGGGACAAACCGGGTACCGACCCGGCTAGGTCTGGATCTTGACTGATCGGCGGCTTCACACCGGGTGAGGGCCAGTCGGTGTTGCCAGCCGGTGTTGGGATGTCTTCACGCCGGGCGTTTTCACACCGGGTGAGGGCCAGTCGATGTTGCTAGCCGGTGGAATCCCGGTCTTCGGGACAAGTCTTCAGCTTCGGGCAGGATGCAGCCGGTGGATCCAGCCAGTGGAACTTCGGACTTTGGATGTCTTCACGCTGAGCGTCTTCACATCGGGTGTGTACTAGCCGGTGGATCCAGCCGGTGGAATCCCGGTCTCCGGGACGAGTCTTCACGCTTTGGGTTGGTCTCAGCCGGTGGATCCAGCCAGTGGAATCCCGGTCCTTGGGAAATCTTTGACACCGGGAAGGAGGCAGTCGGTGGTGGTGGCCGGTGTAGCCAATCTGAAAGTGTCTTGGCTCCTAGCTCATTCTTCAAGGTCTCTATCCAAGTGCAAGTTTCACCAAGATCTCCAAAGCACCTAAACACACTCCAAAACATGAAAGACACTCTAGGACCTAGTGTGGACTTCCTAAACTCTAAATGAGACCAAAATGCTAAACAAAGCTATGATCATGCAAGCAAATAGCTAAAAATGCTAACTAAAATACAAGGTAGAACATGTAAAATGCATGAATATCAACTCCCCCAAACTTATTCATTTGCTTGTCCCCAAGCAAAAAAACAAGTAAAAGGAGAGAGAGAGCAATGAGGATAGAGTCCAAAAATGTCAACAAAAGAAAACCATTCAATGGTGATTATAAAACGCATTTGACCAATCTCTACTCCAAAAGATTTTGCCATACTCATCACAATATGAATCAAGTTCAAGAATTAGCCTACACAAGCTTTCGTATCCCCCAATCCTTCAACATTCATTAAGCGACACCATGAATCATATTTATGAAAATCAAATGAATTCACTTGGCTAAAGGACAAGGTTTTTGAGATAAAGGTGATCTCAATAGATGTGGCAATTCCATAGCAAAGGATCTCTCAACGAATGAATGAACTCGGCAAAATGGTAAGGGTAAAAATAAATTGATGCATACAAGGATAGACTCCCATCTACCCAATGTACCAAATAATTTCACCCCCCCCCCCCAACTTTTAAGCCTCATTAAGATCACCCCCTAAGCTACCCTTTCTTCGAAGATAATTTGCCTTTCATAAACCACATTATCTCATCAATTCTTCATCGTTTAAGCACAAGTGGGAAAATTTCTTCTTCAGCTTAGATCAACAAATGGTTTGGCTCATTTACTTTTCTCTTTTAGCTCATCTTTTGCTTTTCTTACTTGGTCTCTCTCTTCATCCTTTGGACGCACTAGCCATTTTTGGCTTCTTTTCTTCTTTTTGTAACTAGAGACCATCTTTTCTTTATCATTTAGAGCTATATCAAATATTCCTTGCCAACCATTTCAATCATTAGCTTTTTCCCCTTCTCCTTCTCCTACTCTTTCTCTTGTTTCCACCTTTTCTCGTGCTTTGCACGCCCAAGACTATCTCTTCTCGTTTCACCCCAAACTCCCATTATATCTAGCCTAACCTATGCTTAGCCCGATGATGTGCGAGCTAAATTTACATGAAAGTCTTTCCTTGTCGCTCTAAACCCAACACTTTTTTCCAAGTCAATTCGAAAAATATAGGTCTCACAACACTCACTAAAGAATTAGGCTTGAAAGGAGGGTAAGTTAAGGGCGAGGGTAACCGTCCCAAAGATGGGGATCGGCTACTTGGACTAACAAGAGTGGTAAAAAGGAATAAGAGAGTCCAAGTATGTCTATGGTATCCATGAGTTCATTTTTCAATGCATAAATATGATAATTGCTAGTCAAAATTAGGGGTTCAAATAGTTAGAATTGGGTTCAATTCAAATCTTGTTTCAACCAAGCCGAACGCATCAATGCATATAATCCAAGTATGGGGAGTCCTTACTTTCAAGATGTTCAAATGCACTTAACTACTAAAGCTTATGTTGACATTTTTCAAGGATAATTTTATCATTGCGCCCATGCGAATGAATGCAAATCCTATATGAACTCTTGACTCAATCTTAATATGATATGCAACTAGATGACTTATATGCATGCACATTTTCGATTTTATAATTTTTTTTATGAATGCAATGAGACTCAAGATGAAAAAATCAAGATAAGAAGAAAGAAACAAGATTAGAAACACATAAACCCTCCCCGAACTTAAATTACACGGTCCCTTGTGTAATAGAAGCTTGAGAGAGAGTATAAACAAATGCATAAGACTAAAAATAAATCCAAATGCTATTTACAAGGTTTTGGAGTGTTACCTTTAAAAACTTTGAGATGGGGAGGAAGACCCCATGGAATAGGACAGGTTACTTGAGCACGGAGACAGAGACCTCATGGCCTTCCTTTTGTTCCTTCGATCTTCCCGGGCCGAAGGATGTGAGTAGGTCACCATCTCTCCTTCACGGCATGAGTCACCTTCTCCTTCTTGCTCCACCTCGTTCCCAACATCTAGGGCTCTAGATGTGCTAGCCCCATTGTCCTTCTTCTTCAGCTCCTTGATCGTTACTCCCATACTCTTCACCTTCCTTACGAGCTTTCGAATCGTTCTATCTTGCCATTTGCACCAACGTTGGAGGAGACGGGTTGTGAAACATCCCATCCCGGACTCTAAGTCCGCGGAGGTTGTTCCCGTTCGGATCACTAAGTGCATCCGAGCCAACCAGTCTATTTTAGGGCCCATTCCTTAACGATATTCAAATTCGATAATATGTATTCTGAGATTCATGAATATAGAGTCTAAACGCTTAGTAAAAGAAACGGCCTGGCTATTTTATTGATACGATAAGGATTCGATACATTTTAGAGTCTGCATATAAGCTATTACAAATGTTAATCGATCCTAACAAACCAGACCAACACCACCCATCTTTCCCGGCTAAAGCGTATCCCGCGCCTAAGCCCACTTCTCCTCGGAAGTCTCATTGTTACCTTTGCCACGCGATTAGACCGAGGCACTTGTCCGCCTTGATCCTTCAATCCCGCGCCTTGAATTCCCTTGATACGATCTCCGCGATCGATCTGGAATTCTATTTCTTCCGGCTAACTTTTCTTCCTTGCCGATCGGATTTACTCTCTGTCGGCTAACTTTCCGTTCTGGCCGACCCGGTAACTCTCTCTCTCTCGGCTAACTTTTATCTGTTTGAGGATCCTTAGATTTTTGCTGGCTAAAAATCCCCTTGTGCGCGTATATCCGGTTAAAATGACTAAGGGTCTTATTTATAAGCCCTTTGGTCGAAAAACCGCCCATACAAACGAACAGGTGCAACTTTTAGCCGAACGGTTGTAACCTTTCGGCTAAAACCGCTTTTAACCGCCCATGCACATGTCTTGCACATGCGATCCCCTTTTTAGCCGAGACAAGTGAGTCACCTTCACTCACTTCTCGTTTTAGCCAGCCAGCTAGCTTACCAGCTGGTCAAATGGTCCCAACTGCCAATCACTTAGCTTAGCTGAAACGAGCTTCCTGTGAACTGATCCAGCTGAGCTAACTCCACCGTCTAGCTCGTTTTAGCTCGGTTAAAACGTTATGAGCTTCTTTCCATATTTCCCTTGGTCTTTTCATCTCTCGTCCGGCTAAATCCTTAGACCCTAAGACTTAGCCGACGTTTTTGGACCATGGCTTAGATTCCTTAAGTTTTTCTCAGCTCATCCAACTCCACTCTTAGCCATGACCCGTCCCGGAAATCCTATTGCGGGATAGGGATGTTACAAGTCTCCCCCACTTGAAAGGGATTCGTCCCCGAATCCGGGCCAAGTGTTAGATCCTTGCTCCACTCCTCGTACCACTCGGGAAAATCGGCTTTCATGCGATTCTCTGTTTCCCAAGTTATTTCTCTCGATCCATTGCTTTCCCAAGCAACTTTGATCATAGGAATTACGTTTTTCCTTGTTGCTTTGCCCATCCGATCAAGTACTTCGACAGGTCTTGCTTCCACTGTCAAGTTTTCTCTTAGATCCGAAGGTACTCCACTTAAGACCTTGTCTTTATTTGTAAGGCACTTCCGTAGTTGGGATACATGGAACACGTTGTGGAACGCATCCATATCCGGAGGCAAGTCCAATTTGTAAGCGACTGCCCCAACACGTTCCACAACTCGGAAAGGCCCTATATACCTTGGATCCAATTTGCCTTGATTGGAAGTTCTAGCCCGTCCCTTGAACGTGATCATCTTTAGATAGACCAGATCATCTACATCGAATTCTATGTCTTTCCGACGTTTGTTCGCATAGCTTTTCTGTCTATCTTGGGCTTCTTTCATTTTCACCTTCAGGAATTTAATCCTTTCCGTGGTTTCTTCCACTATGTCCAGACCAATCATGCTACGCTCCCCCACTTGGGTCCAGCATAATGGTGTCCGACATGGTCGTCCGTATAGCGCTTCGTATGGTGACATCCCGATGCTAGCCTGAAAACTGTTATTGTAGGCAAATTCGGTCAAGGGTAAATACCTTTCCCAATTGCCGCCCCAATCCAGTATGCAAGCCCGCAACATGTCCTCGAGTGTTTTTATTGTCCGTTCTGATTGCCCGTCCGTCTGCGGGTGGTACGCCGTGCTCATATTCACCCTTGTTCCTAAAGCTTTTTGGAAAGCCTTCCAGAAATGTGATGTGAACCGCGAATCCCGATCCGAGACTATACTTGCTAGCACTCCATGTAACCGGATAATCTCGTCAAGGTATTTGGCCACGATCTGCTCCACTCCATCGGTCTTTTTGATGGCGATGAAGTGTGCTGATTTGGTTAGCCGATCTACCACAACCCAAGCCGCATCTTTCCCTGACTTTGATCGTGGCAATCCAGTTACGAAGTCCATCGTAATGTGATCCCACTTCCATTCCGGAATAGGTAAGCTTTGAAGCAACCCACTCGGAACTTGGTGTTCTGCCTTGATCAATTGACAAGTAGGACACTTCGTCACCCATTCTGCCACAGATCTCTTCATCCCGGCCCAATGATAGTATCGTTTGAGGTCACGATACATTTTGTTTTGCCCTGGATGAATCGAGAACTTGGACTGATGCGCCTCCTTTAGGATTTCTTCCTTTAGCTCTTTGACTTCCGCTACACAGACCCGCCCATTGATCACTATGGTGCCATTATTTGAGGTCTGGTACTCTGTCTTATCATTTTGAGCTGCCTTTTTCAGATCCTCGTCGCTTTCCTGAGCGATCCGGATTCGGCTAAGCAAGTCGGCTTGGTCTGCCGCTCCTAGGCCCAATGGCTCCACGGTTGTAGACAAGGCCCTTAGGTGCAATGTCCCAATCATGTTTGCCATCATCTCAACGTCCCTTTCAGCAGCCACTTCGGATCTGCGTCGACTTAAGGCGTCTGCGACCAGATTTGCCTTTCCGGGATGATAGGCAATATCTAAGTCGTAGTCCGCCACAAGTTCCATCCATCTCCTTTGCCTCAAGTTTAGTTCCGGCTGAGTGAAGATATACTTCAAACTCTTATGGTCGGTAAAAATTTGCACCTTTGCCCCGTAAAGGTAAGATCTCCATATCTTAAGTGCAAATACCACCGCCGCCATCTCTAAATCGTGAGTCGGATAATTCCCTTCGTGTTTACGCAATTGCCGTGAAGCATATGCGATCACCTTTTCCTTTTGCATCAGAACACACCCAAGTCTAGTTATTGATGCGTCCGTATAGACGACATAAGGCTCACCCGTTTCCGGTAAGGCCAGGACTGGTGCACTTGTGAGCATGTTCTTTAACCCGGAGAAACTTTTCTCACATTCCTCCGTCCATGTGAACTTCACGTCCTTGCCGGTTAACCGAGTCATTGGCTGGGCCAAGCTCGAAAACCCGTTCACAAATTTCCGGTAATAACCAGCTAACCCAAGAAAACTCCTTATCTCGGAAGCGTTCTTTGGTTTTGGCCATTCCTTTATGGCTTTGATCTTTCCCGGATCCACCGAGACTCCTTGGTCCGACACACTGTGTCCCAAGAATCCGATGCTCCTTTGCCAAAAGCTACACTTGCTTAACTTGGCGTATAACCCTTGGTCCCTTAACCGTTGCAACACTGCCCGCAAATGATTTTGATGTGATCCCCGGTCTTTTGAATAAACAAGTATATCATCTATGAAGATGATTACATACTCATCCAAACAATCCCGGAATATCCCGTTCATCATTTTCATAAAGGCTGCAGGTGCATTCGTTAAGCCAAACGGCATGACCACGAATTCAAAGTGGCCGTATCTGGTTCGGAAGGCCGTCTTCCGTACATCCGAAGGCTCTATGGGAATCTGGTGATATCCCGAAGCCAAGTCCACTTTCGAGAACCAGGTAGCTCCTTTTAGCTGATCTAGCAATTCGTCTATCCGAGGTAAAGGGTACTTGTTCTTAACAGTCACCCGGTTCAATCCCCGATAATCGATGCACAGCCTGAAGCTCCCGTCCTTCTTTTTGACAAACAGAACCGGTGCACCCCAAGGTGAACTACTCGGTCTGATGAATCCTTTTTCCAACAGCTCTTCTAGCTGTTTCTTTAGCTCGGCCATTTCCGCCGGAGCCATCCGATATGGTGCCTTCGAGAGTGGGGCCGTTCCGGGTTCGAGTTCTATTGTGAATGGATCCGACCTATCAGGTGGTAAACCGGTCAAGGCTTGGAACACATCCGCAAATTCTCTCACCACCGGTATGTCCTCTATCTCCGCACTTTCCCCCACTTCTGTCGTGGTGATTGTGGCTAGGTAAGCCTCGCAGCCTTTCTCAAGCATCTTTCCAGCTTGGATTGCCGAGACCACCAAGCTCCCCGAGGTTGGTCGAATTCCTTGGAATTCCAACGTCCCCTCGTCCCGCTCAAACCGCACTCTTCCTCGGTGACAGTCTAGCGTTGCTTTATATTTCCCCAGCCAATCCATTCCCAAAATCACTTCATGATTCTTGAGTTGGACTATGACTAAATCGATTGGCAGGCTTATTCCTCCAATCATTACCGGGACGTCACGGACTGTTCCTAACGAGAACATGACCTGACCGCCCGCAGCATTGACTATCCCATAGTCTTTTCCTGGTTCTCTTCGGAACCTGCCTTTTCCCAGCATTTCCGGGCTCACAAAACTATGTGTAGCCCCGGAATCAAATAAGGCATGCGTGGCTATGCCACCAATTTCCAAGGTCCCTACACATTCCCCGAATGCTAAGTACCTTCTTTTTCCCGATGCAATGCAATGCAATTGCTCGTATTGAAATAGAGTAGACCAGAAACGTACCAGTGATCGCACTGAAACTTCCTGTCGCGCCATTTTCTTTGGAAAGTTCGAAAACCCGAGGTGCCACAGTCTGCCTTTTAGCTTGCTGCGAGTCCACTCTCCCGCGGTTCTCTCTTTGGTCCATCTGCATTTCCGCCTGCAGCTTGGGACATTCTTTCTTGTAATGCCCAGCCTTCCCGCAGTAGAAGCACGACTTCCCTTCATTATTTCCCCTGAACGATCCTTGATCGTTCCGCGGACAGTTCTGGATTCCATGATCCTTACTTCCGCACTTAGCGCATGTTCTGGAACCCTTCCAGCAAACGCCCCCGTGCATCTTTCCGCACGTAGCACACTCCCCTCGCTTAACCGAGGACGAGTTGTTTCCCTCCACCTGATCGAATTTCCTCTTTCGGTTATCAACGATCTTACTTGCCAAGGTCGGACGGTGTGGTGCCTTTCCACGGAGTTCCTCCTCGATGCTGGATTCCACCATCGAGGCCCTTTCCACCACTTCAGCAACGGAGTCAAACGTTCGGACAGAACAGTGCGTTCGGAGTTCTCCCCTTAGTCTCCGGAGAAAACGGCGAACCTGCAACTGTTCCTCCAAAAGTTCTCTTCCCACGTATCGCCGAAGGCGATTATACTCCTCCTCGTATTGGCGGACTGTCCGATCCCCTTGGACAAGTTCCAGGAACTTCTTCTCAAGTCTATCCCACATTTCCGAAGGAAAATATTTCTGGTTGAACTCAGTTTCAAACTCCGCAAAGGTATCAATACCCCCCGCGCGTTTTTCAACCGCAATCCACCAGGTGTGCGCGTCCCCTTCCAGGAAGTGGACCGCAATATCTTTCTTGTAATCCTCCGGACAACGCGTGGATTGGAAGTTCCTCACAAGGCGACTTCTCCACTCATCCGCCTCTATCGGATCAGGACTGCCTTTGAAGTGCCTTGTTCCCAGCCGGGATACATGTTCCAGGATGCTTAGATAATCCACCTTCCGGGCTGTTCTCGCCGGTGGGCAATCTAACTCCACAACATCCGGAATTGCTCCCATGTTTTCTCCCGCGAGTGGCACAGCCGTGCGGATCCTTGTTGACTGTCCAACGGTCGGATTTTCCGCCGGTGCGACAGCTTGTGTTAGGATCGCCAACTGCGCCAGCACGGTCTTCATTGTTTCCCACATTTCTGCGGGCGTTGGAATAGCCACTCGCTTTCCTTTTTCCGCCGCCTTATCACCACCCACGCCGTCCCTTAGTGCCGAGGGACGCGCTGCGGTAGATGATTCCGCAATATCCTCCGGATTTAAGGCCGGATCCTTATCCCCCGGGTTCACGACCGTAGTCTTGCCATGCATATCCGGGATCTCATTACCCGTCTCCTTGTCCCCATCCCCACGTCCGGTTGGGTCAAGGGACGTTTGGTTCCCCAATCCAGCATCGGCTTGACTTCCCTCGGCCGGTCCCTTGTCTTTCTTACTTTTTCCCGTCTTGGTGCTTTTACCCATCTGCAGAATCAACCAAGTTAGTATATGATACTTAACCGCGATTCTCAAACAAGCCTAAGCACAATCCTAGCGCGAGACCCTTTAGCCGATGAGTGGTGTTCCCAATACCCGTATCTAACCGTCCTAGGAGCAAGCATGCTCTGATACCAACTTGAAACATCCCATCCCGGACTCTAAGTCCGCGGAGGTTGTTCCCGTTCGGATCACTAAGTGCATCCGAGCCAACCAGTCTATTTTAGGGCCCATTCCTTAACGATATTCAAATTCGATAATATGTATTCTGAGATTCATGAATATAGAGTCTAAACGCTTAGTAAAAGAAACGGCCTGGCTATTTTATTGATACGATAAGGATTCGATACATTTTAGAGTCTGCATATAAGCTATTACAAATGTTAATCGATCCTAACAAACCAGACCAACACCACCCATCTTTCCCGGCTAAAGCGTATCCCGCGCCTAAGCCCATTTCTCCTCGGAAGTCTCATTGTTACCTTTGCCACGCGATTAGACCGAGGCACTTGTCCGCCTTGATCCTTCAATCCCGCGCCTTGAATTCCCTTGATACGATCTCCGCGATCGATCTGGAATTCTATTTCTTCCGGCTAACTTTTCTTCCTTGCCGATCGGATTTACTCTCTGTCGGCTAACTTTCCGTTCTGGCCGACCCGGTAACTCTCTCTCTCTCGGCTAACTTTTATCTGTTTGAGGATCCTTAGATTTTTGCTGGCTAAAAATCCCCTTGTGCGCGTATATCCGGTTAAAATGACTAAGGGTCTTATTTATAAGCCCTTTGGTCGAAAAACCGCCCATACAAACGAACAGGTGCAACTTTTAGCCGAACGGTTGTAACCTTTCGGCTAAAACCGCTTTTAACCGCCCATGCACATGTCTTGCACATGCGATCCCCTTTTTAGCCTAGACAAGTGAGTCACCTTCACTCACTTCTCGTTTTAGCCAGCCAGCTAGCTTACCAGCTGGTCAACTGGTCCCAACTGCCAATCACTTAGCTTAGCTGAAACGAGCTTCCTGTGAACTGATCTAGCTGAGCTAACTCCACCGTCTAGCTCGTTTTAGCTCGGTTAAAACGTTATGAGCTTCTTTCCATATTTCCCTTGGTCTTTTCATCTCTCGTCCGGCTAAATCCTTAGACCCTAAGACTTAGCCGACGTTTTTGGACCATGGCTTAGATTCCTTAAGTTTTTCTCAGCTCATCCAGCTCCACTCTTAGCCATGACCCGTCCCGGCAATCCTATTGCGGGATAGGGATGTTACAGGTTGCTTGATGGGAGTGGCGGGTTGTGGCTTCACGCATCACTCCGTCAAATGGTTCGAAGTGATATCGCTCACTCCCATATGTTGTCTCGTTGGAGAGTGGGCTAGCAACCTCGTTGTCGGAGCAAGTAGAGTTTGCGGTGGTGTCCTCTTTTCAGGTCCCAACCTTCTTGGCTCTTCTCATGGAGATCACCTCAATTGGTGGCTCGATGGTTGGGTTGTAGAAGTTATCTTTGTCATAGAAGACCGCTTCCAATGATGCCAAAAATTGGCATGTTTGCTCCTTGTGAAATGGTTGAGCTATATCAAAGACCTTGCTAAAACCAATGTTGTCGAAGATCTTTTTCACATCCTCGAAAATCCCCATCTTCTCTAGTATGGCCTTATCCGGGAATCTTGTCTCCACAAACTTCACCGGCTTTAGCTTCTTGAGATACTCATTGTAGGTAGGGGTTCTCTGTATTGGTTCGGGAACTCTCTTTCTTTTCTTCTCCACCACAATCTCGTTCTCATCTTGCTCATTGTCGCTAACCACCTTCTTGTTCTTCTTCTTGCCTTTAGCACAAACCATTGAATCCGATTGTTTCCTTGGGTGTTGGCTTTGAGATTCATCTTGAGTCTCCTTACCTTTTCTACCCATGGTGCCTACATTGTCTCATAAAGAATGTAAGATTCAAGAGATAAGACCATCTCCAACCCCACTCTATTTTCCATTCCAAACGCTATTATAGAGTAAAATCCTCTCCAACCCCACTATATTTTCCACTCTAAAATAGAGTTATGACACTGTTCATCCATCTATTTTAGAGTGAAACTTTTTTTATTTATAAATTAGTCCCTCAACTATTATTTGTTATCATTTAATTATTCAACAAAAACTTTGTTATTTTCTACACATAAATTTTAGTATAAATAATAAAACTAGTTATATAGATTATGCAAAGTTTTAAAAAAAATCATAACATATATTAAATATATAATACAATGACAAACTAACTTTAAAATTAAAATACATAAAAAGTAAAAAACATAAAGATAAAACATAACATTATACTACTAAATTAGTAATCTGGTAAACCGCTTCCGGATGCACCAAGATCTTTAAAATATTGTCCAAACGAAGATGCGGGATGAACTTCTTCAGATCGTTGTTGATCAACCCGTTTTTGTAAAATCCGTGTTTGTTTAGCTTGAATATATGCACAAATATTCAGATCTTGAATGGAACTAAAGTCCCAAAGTAAAATTTTGTTTTCTTCCTTAAGTTCTTTCAATGCATAGTTCTTACTTTGAATCTTTAAATGATATTCTTTTTGTGCACTTGTCTTCTTCAGTTGCTCCAAAAGTTGTCTATTTCCTTCTTCTAAAGTGTTGATAAGGGATATTTGATCGTCGTTTTTTCTTTTCAATTTGGATTTTTTAACTCCGATTGGTCGTTGAGATGGAGTTCCACCAATAATATCGTCATTTAAGTTCAAAGAAAATGAGGACAAACCTGGAGATCCTTGTGTAGTATAATCAGGTGTAGGATTTTCTGACTCTGAAGATGTATACCCCAAACCACATAGGTTTGAGACTCTTTTAGCATGGACGACACCATCTTTGAATTTTTCAAAATTCTTGATAATGTTCCAAACATGATCAAATTTCTAACCTGCTTTGAAATCTGGATCTCCCGCTAGCATTACTTTGGATTGATTGAACTGCATATCATTTTAAAAGAAAAAAAATTATTAAAACAAAGATAAATAAATTAAAAAATTCTATGTATTAATACTTACAATATCATCGTTTGAAGCACCACTTGGACGTCTATTTTCACATTGTTTGATACATGCATGTAGTTTTTTTGTTGCTCTTTCGATAGTTTGTACTCGAGATTGAATAGATATTTTTGTACGTTCACTCCAAGTTGCACTTTTTGTACTCGAGACCAAAAAATATCAGATGTCTGATAAACACCCTTGATTGGATCTTGAGAAATTTCCATATACACTTGACATAGAAACTTGTCTTTTTCTTGAGAATATCCATAAGAACGACCAGAATTGTTTTTATTACCAAGTGCAAATATGATGGAATGGTATAATATTGTGAATGAAAGTAAAGAACCATTATTGTATTTATAGATGCTTAAAGATTCACAATAAATTCTCACATTTATCATTCAAACTACACAAATAAGATTTGATTTAATTTCTCACATTCATCTACCAAACTACACGTAAAGCTTTTAATTAATTTGGGGGAATTGAAAATAAAGAATACTTTTTCTATACTTTTGTCCATCTACACCTTTAATTTTCTAGGCACAATTTTGACAAAACTACCCCTAAAATCATATATTTTAATATCTTATTTATTTTTAAAAATTGTTTTTAATACCAATTTAATTCTTAAAAAGGAAAATAAATATATTTAAGGAAATAGAAATTTTCGATAATTCCAAAAACGTAAGAAAAAATATTTAGAAAATCTTTTTTATTCTTTCTACGGATGGTAGAATACATATTCTACACTCTAGTTACGTTCTGCGAGTTTTAGAATATATATTCTGTCTAATCTAAATATTCTGCGAATTGTAGAACATGTATTCTACAGGTTCTAAGTGTTCTACGACGGCGTAGAATACATTTTCTGCCTAATCTAATGTTCTGCGAGTTTTAGAATGTGTCTTCTGCGAAAAATAAGAGAATCACGATCTCCCATTTTATCTATGTTTCTCCATGAAACGACCGCACTCTTTTTTTTTTCTTTTTTTTTTGCATAATAATTAAACAACAATAATTAAACAATACAAATACAAGAACAATCCAAGTTCTACAGCTTACACAAGCCAACAGTTCTAAAACAGCAAAAGCAACAACACAACAACAACAGCAAACCCCCGGGTCCTAATCATCCCCTCTTCACGGCCTCGATTCCACGATCACGCCTTATCTTTACCTGCATCGACAAAATTGATGCATCAACATTTGGCTCGCCAAATGCTGAGTGAGATGCTCATCCCAACAACAGGCTACCAATAAAAGCACAATCAAACAACAATTAACACAATACGAAGAATTAATTAGCACCAATTAAAACTTCCCGCACAAAAGCAACCGGTATCGATCGATACCTCCCTAGTATCGATGGTATCGATCGATGCCCAACAACACACGAATCCCGACAAGGGACTGGTATCGATCGACACTCCCCTGGTATCGATCGATACCCACACAACTCGAGTCCACCGACAAGAGACTGGTATCGATCGATACTCACATGGTATCGATCGATACCCACCTGCAATCACAACCTCCGCGAAATCTAAACCCAGAAATCGCCAAGACCACACACGAAAATCATCAATCAAGCTTAACCAAGCACCACACAAGCTTAATTGCTAACCTTTGGTCCCAACTCACCTTAAATCGGCTGGATCGAGCTCTAGAAGACCTCTCTCGCTTCCCTTTAGCTCACCAAAACCAAACTCTTCCAAACTCTTATTTAAGCTTCTCACCAAGCTTAATCTCTCCCGATCTCGCAAGATCCAAGCTTCACCAAGATTCTCTACCTCGCTCTCGCTCTCCTTCTCTCTCTCTCGCTCTCTCTCTCTTTCACGACCAACTCCCGTCTTATCCTCGAAGGAAAGGCTTTTATTCCCGAAAGAAGAGAAGAGAAGAAGACGACAAGGAGAAAATCCCGGCTGGTATCGATCGATACTGCCCTGGTATCGATCGATACCCCCTCCCAGAACAAACCCGAATTAATTATTTTCCCCAATAGTCAATTCTTCCGGAACGCGGGCGTTACACTCCACGCCATCTTCTTTCCTTTCTTCTTTGTTTCTTCTTTTTTTTTCACATCTCTGCGAAGTATTATAATACCATCTTTGTTTACCCCTAGTGCTTTATAATACTTATCTTTGATTACCATCAATTTCAAGTATTGTGCTGTCAGTAAAATCTCTTTATGATAGTTTCGTTAGATCAGCTTCTCTTAAGAGACTTCAAACAAAGATTTTTTTAAAAACTGCTTCATACAAATTCTTTATAAATGTCATATGTTGAAGATGGGTTGCTCAGTCACATGGCGATCTCTATCACTTGATTCTTGCTGAGAATATAACCTCTGGATCTTGATTAGACTTATCATGAGCTCTGTGAAAGTAGTGAATATAGCCATAGTACAAATCCAAAAATTCCTTCAACCATTGAAGATTTTATACAAAAATTCTTGGATCAAGACTGAACAAATATCAAATAAAGTTCATATTTTTTTGATTAATCAAGTGTTTTTTTTAAGTCCATCTTCTAAATCAATAATAATATTCTCTCCATGGTAATGAACACAAAACCAAGACTTAATTTGAGAAACACACAAAATCGCTTTGGTAAGAGGTTTCTTGGCTGCAAAGAAGATTGATTCTTGGTTTTTGTAGCAGGAACAGAGGAAAGAAACTTGAGAACCAAAAAGGTTTATTGCAGCGTACGCTGGAGAGAACCAGAAGAAGAAGCAGAGATACACTGTGTCAGTCTCTCACGGTGACTTTCCTTTGAACATAATCGGACGCCGTCACAAAAGGATCGGATTTGGGTTTTGGTGTCTGCAAAATCTAAATCTAGAGAGAAGTTAGAGCGACAAGAGAGAGTTTGTTTCGTGAGATTAAAATTGAGTTTAGGGGTTTGAGAATTATTTGTGACACCCCCAAATTATATTAAAAACAAAAAAAAATTTATATAACTATTTGTGTAGTGATTTGCTTACGTGTCGGCTCCTCATTGAGTTTTAAAGCGTTTTGCTTACGTGTCATTATTTAAAAGAATTCACTTAAAACGGACCGATCGTATTGGTTTAAATTGAAACACATGGAAACCAACTTTTGGGTTTTGATTGGTTTGGTTTTCAATCGGATAACCGATTATAGTTTTTTTTTTCTTGTGGTTAGCGTAATTTGATTTCAATTTTGGTTTAAAAACCCTAGACGTGTTATCTCTACTTTGGGTCGTAGCCCACAAGTTATAGTCGGTCGTGCTTAGCCCTAATCGATTTCCTTATAAATATATTTTGTTTGCTATAAGGTTTAGTCATATCGATTTCGTAGCTTCTTCTTCTATTAGGTATCGATTTCTTTTCCCTTCATATCGATTTTGTAGCTTCTTCTTCGAATAAGTATCGATTTCGTTTCCCTCTTGATACTCTTAGAAGCACCGATCTGATTTAGACAGTACGTCTTGGGTTTACCTTCTGTGAGTTTCTTTTTAATGTATAGTTCATAGCTTCCTTCTAGATCTTGTGTTTGTGTTCTGCGTTTTTTTTTGTTGACTCCGTTGAGACACTAAATCATAACCACTTTCTTCTTGGTTCTCTCTTTTGTTTAGGAAAAGCTGCCTACTTAGCTCATTCTGGTACACGTGATATTTCTGGTGTTGGTGAGTCTCTTTCGTGCCTATAAATTCTCTACAATATCTACTTCCTCTATGTATATCGACTTTGTTATATTATGTGCTGTTAATGTTTTTTCTTTGTTTTCTAAAACCTCCGTGTAATACCCTTCCTGGGGGCCACTTATGACGTGAGTGATTGTGCTCATGATCGATTCTCTCAACGTATATCAGATGTACGTGGCGGTGAGGCTATTGGTCACCGTATTTGTGATCCTCTACGTTCATACAATGTGATTTATATAATTCGTGAGATGCAAGGTACAAATACAATCTAAGGGTTTTATTAGTTTTTAAGATTTAAGTTTTTCATGTTGGAACTAATTTTTGTCAAATCTCGAGGGCTTGATAAAATTGTGTTAGTGTGAAAAGAAATGAGTTAAGCTCTTTCTAATGAAATGTTTTCATTAACCGAGAAATGTTTTCTCGTGTATATATGTTGGAATGGTTGTGTCTTTAACGAACAACATGAGAGAAGAAAAGACCACTAGTGCGACGTTCGCATCTTGGGCCTTGTTGGGCTCGTGGACTTTTTGAAGTATCGATCGATACCCCTTGGTATCGATCGATACTCAACAGGCCGACTTAAAAAATCGCAGCCGCCATAATATTCTGGAAATCTTCCATATCTGTGGGGGAAAAACCCTAGCCTCTCTCTTATATATACAACACGATTTTCACCTAAAAAATCATCCTCTGATACACAATAAACACATTCTAAAAGTTCTAGCAATAGTTTATTCAATTCCCTTCTGTCTAGAGAGTAAGTTTCTATTCGGGAGTATCGTAGTTTAATGTTCGATAGATCTGATATCAAGTGTAGGTGATACAGATTACTTTGGTTGTATCCTGGGACTCATGGATCTATTAAAACCCGTCGCACTACGGGAGATTCTTAGAGTTAAGGAAAGAGATTCATCTCGCCTCCATAGATTTATTATTGCTTTATCGTTTATGAATCGTCTGTTCCTTAACTGTTTATTTATATATTATCGTGATTAAATCTTTCCTGTCTGTAGTGTAAATTTTGGTCCTACAATCTTAACTCTAAGAAGATCCAATTTCTGTTTTATTACTTCAATTGGATCTTTAATCACGAGTAAATAAACATTTTCAAACGGTTTTTTAAACGATTCTTCTACTCCTGATGATACTCAAACGTTATCAAAAAGCTTTTTAGCAACTTGAAACGTGTAGTAGAGGCAATCTTCATCTACTCTATTTTTTAAGAAGATGTTCTTCTGCTAGTGATACTCAAACGTTATCAAAAAGCTGTTTAGCAACTTGAAACGTGTAGTAGAAGCAGATCTGCTTTAAACATCTTCTAAAAACCGTCGTTAATTGCGATTAATGAACGGTAGAATCAACGAACACAAATCATGTTCTTGATAGGTTCGATTGAGATCGAAGCCTTGTGAGTATCGATCGACACCCTATGGTATCGGTCGATACTGGACTAAATTGTATCGGTCGACACTAAACGTGTATCGATCGATACTATGCAAACAGTTGTATCGGTCGGCACCTCAGTGTATCGATCGATACTTTGCATCGACCAAGTTGGGTCTATGTCGATCGATATTGTGTATAAGACACAGGTATCGATCGACACTGTGGTGCTATGATCGATCCTGTGAAATTCACTTGTATCGATCGACACCTAGGGTGTATCGATCGACACTAAGCGTGTATCGATCGACAGCATGATGCATCGATTGACACAGTATGTGCATCGAGCATCGATCGACATTGTGGTTCATCGTTCGATCCTGTGTAATTCACTTGCATCGATCGACACACAGGATGCATCGATCGACACTGTGGTTCATCGTTCGATCCTGTGTAATTCACTTACATCGATCGACACACATGATGCTTCGATTGACACAGTATGTGCATCGAGCATCGATCGATACCTAGGAGGCATCGATCGACACCATATGGGTGTATCGATTGACATTGAGTGTGCATCGATCGATACCAAGGAGTATCGATTGACACCAATGCGATTTAGTTCGATATCAGTATTTGAATTGCGATTCTTAAACTTTATATATCGGGACTAATTGAAAGTTGTGTTTCGTTTGTCTTCACAGAATGACAATCGACGTTGACAACAACTCTGGAACTATGGAGAAAACCAGTGACAAAGTGGATCAAACGACTGCGAGTCTGATCGAAACAGTGAAAGGTCAAGCGAACTTGACAGAAGCTGACATGTGTGCTGTGGTCACTGAGGCCAATGTTGCAGAGAGCCATCCAAAGACTTGGTGGTTCGATAGTGGTGCAACCAGACACGTTTGTATGGATCGCGAGATGTTCTCGACATACACAAAGAACAAGAGTGGTGATAAACTCTTAATGGGAAATTCCACCTCGTCGACAGTTGATGGTCACGGGAAGGTTGTTCTGAAGCTCACCTCTGGACAGGAACTGGTTCTCACGAACGTCGTCTATGTACCAGATATGCGCAAGAATCTGATCTCTGGATCGCTCATAAGTTAATCCTCTGTGAAACTGGAAGGTGATAAGCTAATCCTAACGAAAAATGGGATGTATTCGGGTAAGGGTTCTGTATGTGATAATCTGTGTAAGATATCTGTTGAGGGAGTAATCTGAAAGGATAAATGTAACCGAGGCATCCACCTCGTAGAACCCTAAGATTAATGATAAGAAACCATTTGCTTATCTCGCTGAGTCTTTTAATATTTGGCATGAACGATTAGGACATGTTAATTTCAAGTCTATGAGTAGATTAAATGAACATGAACATGATTCCTAAATGCAAATTAAGCAAAGACAAATGTGAAGTTGTGTGTCCAAGCCAAACTCACTAAAACGCCATCACCCAACGTTCAAAGAACAACAGAACCTCTAGGTTTAATTCACACAGAGTTATGTGATTTGAAATATATTCAAACCAGAGGAGGCAAGAAATATTTCGTGACATTCATAGACGATTGCACGAGATATTGTTACATCTTTCTACTGCGGAGTAAAGATAAAGCCTTGGACAAATAAGTTGCAATATATTGCACATAGCTCAATATTATGTGTCCAAAAATTTGTGAATTTTGGAATAATTAATTGATGTTCAATTAAGTACTGGAGGCTGATTTAATCGAATAATTAAATCATTGGATTTTTGGAGGTATCGATCGATACCCCTTGGTATCGATCGATACTCAACAAGCCTCTTGCGATTCTTGATATAAGTTCAAGAATACTAATACAATTCGATATTGTATTAAGTTTATTAAATTGCGAATTTTCTGAATTAATTCTAGAAATCGAATTTAATTTTACCCTTTAAACTTGAGAGTTGGGTATTGGTTAGTATATTAATTTGGTTTGATTCTCTTGAACAAAATCAAATTTCAATATGACTAACAACACCGATGTGATCATTGTTAGATTCAGTGGTGTAAAAGACAATGGAATGGCTGAAGCCAATTTAGTCGAGATAGACATGTGTAATGTCATCCTCGGAGTCAATATGGTTGAGCATGTATTGACAAAGAATGTTGTCTATATTAAGGACGGACTGGTCCAAATTAACGTTGAGACAGTCAGACTTAAAATTAATGTAACCAACGTTGTTGACATTAAATGAGAAAGAATCATTTGCTTATGGTACATAATCTCTTAGTATTTGATCTGAATGTTTCAGTCACATTATATTCGAATCTATGCGTAGATTGAATGAGATCCTGAAATACAAAAATAAGCAAAGATGAGTGTGAGGTTTGCGTCAAACCAAACTCACTAAAAACACCACAATCGAGTGAACCTCTTGGTTTGACTCATACAAAAGGTGGTGAGAAATATTTCGTGACTTTCGTTGAGGATTGTACGAAATATAGTTATGTCTATTTGCTGAGAAGCAAATACGAGACCTTGGAAAACTCAAGGAGTTTAAACTCGAGGTTGAAAACCAACTCGAAAGAACTATCAACATAGTTTGAAGTGATAGAGGACATGAGCATGGTATTATCCATCAAACGATTGATCCCTATTCACTGGAATCTAATGGAGTTTCATAACAAATTACCGAATTATTTGATGAACTCATTATTCCTATTAAATCTGGGTTAGTCCAGAAATGTGGGGGAAGCATTGCTTACCACAAGTTATATCCTGAACTAAATACCACACAAAGTCACTTGATATGTTTCATGTGAACTTTGGAAAAGTAATGTGTTTTTGTACAAATACATGAAAGTGTGGGGATGCCTAGCAACCACATAAGAAGCTGACAATCGGACCTAAAACGGTGGATTGTATCTTCATTGCATATGCACACAATATAGTGCTGATTTCTTTCTGGTGTATAAATAAGATATACCAGACATCCAAGTAAAGGATAAGCTCTAGTACCTCACGAATTGAGGCGAGCAATTGATCTCTTGGGCTCTTACGCTTTTAGAGGTATCGATCGATACCCATGAGTATCGATCGATGCTTGACGGGCATTGAACCTTAGATCAAGCAATGGTAAAGAAGTACCTAAGGCTAAAGCCGTATGCTGATTGGAATCACAGCAATATAAGATCTTGTAATCCATCAAATGGATGTGAAATCTGCCTTTCTAAACGAATTTAGAAGAGGAGATTTACATGAAACAACCCGAGGGTTATGTCACTCCTGAACAAGGAAAGAAAATAAGTAGACTTGCAAATTCCTTATACGAGCTTAAGTTAGCTCCTAAGCAATAGCTTGAAAAGTTTGACAACAAAGTGATGTCAAATAGCTTCAAAATCACATAAGGTGATATACATCAAAAGTACTCCACATGGATACGTTTTGTTATGTTTATATGATGACACAGTCATCATGGAAGCAAGAAGGACATAATCCAACACACTAAAAATGTGTTTAGTGGAAGGTTTGATAGACATAAGATTAGTGGATAATCTTGTCTCAAGATCCTAGAATGTTTTGAGAACTACTCAAACAAGATTGCAATAAATCTAATTGTGATAAAGTTGTATCACAAGTGATGTATGCAAGAATTATCGGAAGTCTAACGTACTTGATGAATCGTACTAGATCCGATTTAGCGCATTCAGTAAATAAGTCGCTACATTAGTAATCCAGGTCATACTCTGTGGAAAACCATAACTAGAATGTTGAATTATCCATCGTTATATGTCGTCTCGATTTACATCAAAGTCTGGGGGTTTAAGACATTATGTTCACCTCTTGGTCTCGTAAACCTGACAGATATTATAAGTGGATAATATTTTTTCTTGGTAGTGCAGCAGTATCCTGGAAATCTTCCAAACAAGCACTCTTGGCCTAATTAACCAAGGAGTCAAAGTTTATAGCTTTAGATAAAGCTGCAGAGGAAGCATAATGGCTTCGAAACTTTGTGGAAGATATCCCGATGTGGGAGAAAAATCAGTGCCATCATTATGTGTACACTGTGAGAGTTAGTGAGCTATCTCTCAGGCACTGAGTAAGTTATAAAATGGCAAATCTCGAGAATAATATAAGACCATTTAGACAACTGATCTCGAAACGACTGATAACTTAGCGGATCTGTTTCCCAAAAAGTTAGCCTCGAGATCAAGTTTGTTAAATCATCAAAAGGAATGGGTTTAAAGCCTATAGAAAAAGATGACGTTTGACAGATACCCAACCTATGTGACTGGAGATCCCTAGATCTAGGTTCAAAGGGAAACAAAATTAAACTGATTCGAGTTGAGCACTGTGAGACTATGTCTCTGCCCAGTTCCTAGGATGATAAAACAGTGCTACCTGTGGATAGTAAGGATAAGCGTTGGCTTTTAATGATTGTATAGCTGTGTAGATAGTGGAGTGTGACAGGACACTTCTGAAAACAAGCTAATATAAGATCACCTAGTGAAGTGTGAAATGGAGCCGTTTCTAGGAGAATGAAGGATAAGGCTATATTCTCCAAATTCACTCACGAATACCAGGAATGTTCAAGGCCAAAATGAACACAATATAGAACAAAGTTCTACGAGAAGATGTCTCTGTGCGATATCTGTTGTATCAGTTTACATCAAAATCCGGGTGGTTCAAGACATCATGTTCACCTCCTGGCCGAGTAAACGCAACAGATATTAAAATTGTTTGGTTCAAAGCTGAAAAACGCTACCATTCAGTGACAATTACATTTTCGTTTACTCTCGAAAGTCTGTCTACGTCTAGATGAGTCTAGTCAAGTTTGTCTAGTAAAGTCTAGTCTGTATAATTTTCATATGTTTTAGAGTCATTTCTATTCATGTGGGGGATTGTTGGAACTAATTTTTGTCAAAGCTCGAGGGCTTGATAAAATTGTGTTAGTGTGAAAAGAAATGAGTTAAGCTCTTTCTAATGAAATGTTTTCATTAACCGAGAAATGTTTTCTCGTGTATATATGTTGGAATGGTTGTGTCTTTAACGAACAACATGAGAGAAGAAAAGACCACTAGTGCGACGTTCGCATCTTGGGCCTTGTTGGGCTCGTGGACTTTTTGAGGTATCGATCGATACCCCTTGGTATCGATCGATACTCAACAGGCCGGCTTAAAAAATCGCAGCCGCCAGAATATTCTGGAAATCTTCCATATCTGTGGGGGAAAAACCCTAGCCTCTCTCCTATATATACAACACGATTTTCACCTAAAAAATCATCCTCTGATACACAATAAACACATTCTAAAAGTTCTAGCAATAGTTTCTTCAATTTCCTTCTGTCTAGAGAGTAAGTTTCTATTCGAGAGTATAGTAGTTTAATGTTCGATAGATCTGATATCAAGTGTAGATGATACAGATTACTTTGGTTGTATCCTGGGACTCATGGATCTATTAAAACCCGTCGCACTACGGGAGATTCTTAGAGTTAAGGAAAGAGATTCATCTCGCCTCCTTAGATTTATTATTGCTTTATCGTTTATGAATCGTCTGTTCCTTAACTGTTTATTTATTTATTCGTAAATTTTGGTCCTACATTTCTCTCCCGTTTTAGGTCGTGTATGTACTCACTTAATTGTTTTCATTGTTTTCCAATGCATGTTCTCTCATTCCAAATCACATTCCAATTCATGATTCACGAATTCTTTCATTTAGGTGTTTTTCATTCGGGCCTCTCTAACATGTTCGTTTGTCGATTATCGTCTATCGAAGGTGATTTGTGTTCGCTTTTGATTGACTACTTTTTAATATATTTTTTCGTTGTCTTTATATTTCTGGGAGTCAAATGTATTTTAATTTATCGAAGGTTCTTTGTGGTGGCTGTCAAAAATATATTTTAATATATCGTAGGTGATTTTTGCTGATTTTTATATTTTTATATGCAAGGCAAATCAGGACGTCACACGCCTTTGTTTCAGAGGTTTCAACAGAAAGCTGATTTCCTTATGTGTTCGTTGTTGGGTAAAGGCTTGAGGAACATTCATCAGACACCGTGTGGTTTGATTTTCAGACAATGTTGCAATAATATGCAATTTGTCACAATTGCTTTCTTCTTGACCACGTTTTATTTTTTTATTTGTCAATGGATTATGGTTATGTATATGTTTCTGATATTCTTCGTAGGTATGAATTTCGTTTCTTTATTGATATAGCATTGATCTTCTTTGGCCCGTACGTTTCTAATCTATTGGTTTTCAATGAGAAACGGTGTTCTTCGTTGACTGTGAATGTAATACATAGTTTTTGAGGATATGTTGCTCCGTTGTCAAGATTTTGTCTCAATCTTGATTAGAAAGCCGCTTTCGCTTCCTTGGAGTATGTTGACAATGCTGCTTCCGTTTCCTATGAGTATGCATGTTGTTGTCAAGATTTTGTCTTAATCAGTCTTTGAATTTGAAAGATTTCTATTGCTTTTGTATTCCATGGCTCTCTAGCCTCTCTTTGATATGGCATTTTTTATTTGGTTCTAATTTTTTATTTTTCTCGGACATGGACTTTGTGTCTAAGACTAGATAAATTTGAGAATCCATACTCTGTTTTTTTTCCTTCTTCTGTTAGTGGTTTAAAAGGAAGAACAAAAAATCGTTGTATCCCACTGATGTACGGATTATAATACAATGACCTATTGTTGTTTTCGTTTTGATATAATTGTTTGGCTAGCATCCCTCTTATTGGTTTTAGCTTTCTGTATTCTCCGTTTTGGGGGACACCGTTAATTGTTTATTTTATAATTTGGTATCGTTGTTTGTATAATAACATCTTCTCTTATTGGTTAATGTATTCTCGATTTCTTTTATGACCCTGTTACACCGATCCCAATTGATCTGTTTGTTTTTTTTGGATTGCAGATGGTGTGGTGAATTATCTGAAACGAAGGAGTTAGCTACCGATCGGTTATAAGTGATCGAGGTTCGTTCGGTTATAAGTGATCGAGGTTCGTTCTTTTGTTTTGTTATTTTTTGGTTTGGTATTGTCTGTATTTTTATGTTCTTGAATAATCTTTTCAATTTTTCAAGTTTTCTTCTTATTTTGAATAAAGTTCTGGACTCTGTTGTGATTCGGATAATATTGATGACTAACTTCTTCACTAATAGTCATTGCGGGAAAGGATCTCGGGAAAAAGCATACTGACCGATAAAAGGTAAAAAAAAAGCAAGGGCTCTCATTGTTCTTTTTTTGGTGTTTGATTTTGTTGGGGTCGTGACATTATCTTTTCGGTTGTTTTGTTTGTTTTTGTGTAACTCATTATATTATTCATATTGGGACTAATGTTAAGTATTCTGATATTAATGTTTGCTGTTGACTGGTAGGATCTGCCGACGATGGTGTAGAACAAATTTGGGTTCTAGAAACCTCTTCCGTTGATCCTGTGACATGTGATTGTGTTTCATCTATCGATGAAAGTGGTTTGTTTGTTCTGTTTGAAAGAAACCATTTTCTTGAGATTGCAAGAGATGAGTTGCAGAGCAGCGATCGTAATATGAAACTCATGCTACTAATGGTCTAGACTTTCCTTAGGAGATGAAGAGACAAAATCACAGAGACCATTGAGAAAAGAATTGCAGATTATACCAATCACATTGGCATGCGTAGTTAGACATGTGTATATACTAACTTTTTGGGCATGCTTTGTTAGACTTAGAGCTAAGTATTTGCATTATTAATGAGGTTTGGATAAAAAAAATTTAGGTCCATTTCAGATTGAAAACCATGAAAACAAGGGAATGAAAACCGAAGAATTCGTTAGAAGATAGTTTGTGAGGCCTCTCAACAGCCAATGATTGTGTAAAAGAAGAGAGCAAGACGCATGCCAGAGCATNGAAAGAAACCATTTTCTTGAGATTGCAAGAGATGAGTTGCAGAGCAGCGATCCTAATATGAAACTCATGCTACTAATGGTCTAGACTTTCCTTAGGAGATGAAGAGACAAAATCACAGAGACCATTGAGAAAAGAATTGCAGATTATACCAACCTTTTTGGCATGCGTAGTTAGACATGTGTATATACTAACTTTTTGGGCATGCTTTGTTAGACTTAGAGCTAAGTATTTGCATTATTAATGAGGTTTGGATAAAAAAAATTTAGGTCCATTTCAGATTGAAAACCATGAAAACAAGGGAATGAAAACCGAAGAATTCGTTAGAAGATAGTTTGTGAGGCCTCTCAACAGCCAATGATTGTGTAAAAGAAGAGAGCAAGACGCATGCCAGAGCATGATGATGATTAGAAAGGGTGAACTTTTCACTTCCCAGTATGTGAGTGTGAGCGACCCATTGCTACTCATCAAATTCTCTTCTCTATCTCACATGTTTAACTCCGATGAATAGTTTACGGTGATTGTTGACCGTTTAGACTTTCCTAGGGGGTAAGTTTTCGATTAGGTGATTTGTCTGTTGTTTTGTTGTTGTTGGTGGAGTGTAATCTGTTGGATTTGAATGCAACTGGTGCAGTTATTCAAAACAATATGTGAAGGAATACGTAGGAGCAGCGAAACCATTATTCTCCGTTGGAGAATGTTGGCCACAATCTAGACTATATATAATCAAAGATTCCTAGCTCTTATGCTTCTTCTTCTTATACCGTTTGAATTGTTTGACAAGTGATTTTACTCATACATCTCTGTTTTTGCTATAGGCTTTGGTCAGGAAATGTAATATTATGTTTTTCCCCTTTCTTTTAGATATCCATAGAAGACAAGGAATCTTAAGATTCTTGGGATCGATGCCACATACAGATTTTTGAATCTCGAGCTCGGGTTACAGTTGAATCTCTTAGTGTTGAGGCCAGAAACAACAGTTTGATTGGTGTTCATAATCAAACATGGGTTATGTTTTAGAATATTGGTAAGGATAAGAGGATGGCAGATAATGCTTAAGATCATTGAAATTCTTTTAAAACTAACGATCAAATCAAACATCTATAACAAAGATCAATATAAAATTACGATGAGGTTGAAAAGTCTCTCAATTATACTGAATCAGCAAATGCTATTTTCAAGCTTGCGATATTTCAGTCAATATCCTTTAACATTGGGCATATGTTGATTTTGAGAAATCAAGGGAAAATGTAGAAGATACAGTTTCAGAGACTCGATGACCATACAAAGCATTACTGTCAAGGCCTAAAAATTTGAAGAAGAATCACAGAAGAAAAATATTCCCGTCCCCCGGTTGTCCTCCCAACCCATACCCGTTTGGAATTTTCCGTCCCATTCCCAATCCCGTTTAAATAATTTTTCAATTGGGACTATTTATTTAATTCAAATGGGTATGGGAATAGTAAAAGAAAGGAGCGGGAATAAGATAAGGTACCCGAATTACCCGTTTTAGAATCAAGTTTTCTGAAATATCCCTCCCAAAGTTAACTATTATCCAATTTATTGAGAGTTTAGGAAGCGAGTTTAGGAAGCGATTTTAGTTATCCAAATTTTTTTAACCCCCCCCCCGTTACCCTAATTTCCCATCCCGTTTCTTTATCTGGAATACTTTGTGTAATGTTTTTCAATACCCGAATTATATGTTCCCGTCCTTTCCGTGATTTTCCCGTCCCGATTCCTGAAATGAACATGTCTCAACATACATATGAAAAATTTAACTATTTCTTTTTTTCAAAGTGTAACTACAATTTGTGTTTGATATTAAGCTCATACTTGCTTAACTAAAAAAAATATGATTGTAAAAATATTCATTCATTGTTTAATTCACATGATACCAATGAAAAGAAGTCGACGAGTCACGTGGAGCAGATAAATTCATTTTGTTGCAATTGTATAAAGAGTAATTGGGGATGAAATTATGGATTGGGTTTTCGTAAAGAATTTCAATAAAAATTTAGACATCGAAAAGCATCGATGAATGTTTTAAACAATGATAATCGGACTTCAAATCAAATTTTGTTGTGGTGGAAGATTGCATTAATAAAATGGATCACATAGATTATCTATGCATAAATATCGATTTTAGATTTTATCTTCGACGATAGATCCAATCAAGTTTTCTGTTTTAAAGCAAAAAAAAATAGAAATACCATATTAAATAAAGAGAAAATTACCCAGAATAACACTAATCTTTAATGTAATTACTAGAATAACACCCCCGAAACCGAGTTGACTAGAATAACACAACTCTTTTGTTAAAAGACAGAAACCCCCTATTTGAGTTCTTTATTTACAGAATTGCCATTTTGATTTATTTTTTACAGAAAAAAAAAATAAAAATATAAAACTAAAAAAAAACCCATTCTCTCCCTTAAATCTATTCAGACCCAAAAAAAAAAAAAAATCGTGCCTCGCCACGCCTCGCCTCGCCCTCGCCTCGCCCTCGCCCTCGCCGCGCCTCTCCTCGCCTCGCCCTAGCTGCCAGAACCAGCGACTCGCCGCCCTCGTTCTCGTTCATCATTGTCGTCGCCGTCATCGTCTATTCTCTCTCTCTCTCTCGCGACTTTTCGTTTTCCTCTTAGATGCAGACTTGTTTTCATGTGTTGCAGACTTGTTTTCATGTGTTGCAGACTTGTTTTCAGCGTCCATAACTGTCCTCGTCGTCCTCGTTCATCATTGTCGTCGCC
>PKML01037245.1:45150-78532 GCA_002933935.1 Eutrema yunnanense
ATTTCCATAGGCTAGGAATGTAAAACACTTGCTAAGTTTGGTTGAGGAATTTCATCGAACACCTTCCGGGCATGAAATTCCTTAAGTTCTAAATCAACTTTGTCAAGGCTAATCTAGCATTAATCACACCTAACAGGTAAGGATTCTTCATAAACTAAGTCCTAAGCATCATGATTTAGCAAGAAAACATCTTAATCTACCATACCCAAAGTTCTAAAGAAACTACTCACAAACCACGATAATCTCAACAAATCCTATGTAGGAGGTGTTTAGATTCATGGTTAGATGATTAGAAATAGATAGATAGATGAAAACAAACAAGAACTTTCATAAAAACACCAAGAATCTCTTAAAAACTCCAAACTCTCTCTAAGAAAAGTGTTTTTACAAGTTAAAATGAGTTATATCCAAATAATGAAGTTTTTGGCTTAAATAACAAAGTGGTTCGTGCAGGTTGCATCGGTAGGCGTCCGCCCGATACATCTGGCCGATATGGATTTCTGGTTTTGCTCAGTTTGCAGGTTAGACGGACATGCGCTTGATAAAGTTGTCGTATCTCTTCAACCACTGGTCGGAATGAGTTGAAACCACTCCCATTGGAAAGCTAGCTCAATTTCCTATAACTTTCATGAAGATCTCCAAAGCTAAATCCAAATGGAAAGTCTTCTTCTGACACGATCTTTCAGTCCCCTCGGACGGACTCTGCATTTTGCTCCGGAGGAAACCATATCGGTTGGCCTCTGCCCGATACCACGCACCGATGTGAGACTCTGATTTTTCTCCTGTTTTCCAGCTTCTATATCGGTCGGTTGTATCGGTCGGATGCGCACCGATGGACTTCTGCCATTAGTCCAAATCGATGCCAGACGGACCTGTGCTCACTAAATGTGTCGTATCTTTTGAACGACTGCTCCGAATGACTTGAAACCACCTCCATTAGAAAGGTAGCTCGATTATCTACGACTTTGATGAAGATTCCCGAAGTTAAATCGGAGCTCAAGAGCTTTGTCTGAGCCGATCTTTAGAGCACGTCGGATGGCCTCTGCATTTTCCTTGATATTTGAGCATAGCTCTTGCTCCAAACAGGTTTATTTTGCCCCATGATATTCCTCCAAGCTCAAAAATGCTTCCATAAGCTTCAAATGGTACCTAAAAGACTCCATAGCACACAAACATATGCAAAAACTAACCTAAGACTCACTAACTCTAAAATGGATGCAAACTATACCAAAAACAATGAAATGAATGCAATAAGTCTGCAACACATTGGATAAGTCTGCAACGACCAACAAATTGAATAAGTCTGCAACGCATTAAATAAGTCTGCATAACATAACAAATCTGCGACAAACAAAGTGTTATTCTAGTCAGAAAACAAGTCTGCAACACAGTCTAATAAGTCTGCAGTTTTTAATGCCACGTAAGCAATTTACAAATAAGTCTGCGACGTTAAGCATTAAATCTGCGACATTGTAAATAAATCTGCGACAAGCGATGTTATTTCAGTAAGACATTTCATGTGTCGCACACTTGTCTTCTTGTCGCAGATTTTCCAAAAGTCTGCAACAAAGCATTTAAGTCTGCAACAAACAGTTGCAGATTTGTTATAAGCCTGCATAACAAGTCTGCAAATAAACATAAGTCTGCGACAAAGGGAATAAATCTGCGTAATAAGTCTGCAATCAAAACAAGTCTGTGCAGACTTATTAAGTCTGCAACAAAGCACATTAAGTCGGCGTCGAAAAGTCTGCAACACGCATAATAAGTCTGTAGATGTGCGCAGACTTAATAAGTCTGCAACATTGAAAAATAAGTCTGCATAACAAGTCTGCAAAACAAGTCTGCTTAACAAGTCTGCATAACAAGTCTGCAGATGTTTGCAGACTTAATAAGTCTGCAACACTGAAAAATAAATCTGCATAACAAGTCTGCATAACAAGTCTGCATAACAAGTCTGTGCAGACTTAATCTGAAAAACGCGGTGGCATTTTTGTAAATAACTCAAACTTTTGCTTATGTGGAAATAATTTCGTAATGGCAGTGTCGTAATTACGTTTTTCCTAACAAGCGAAAATAAGGGTAAAATGGGCCAAAAACAGACTTTTTCCTTCCCAGTTATTATGTGTTATTCTAGTCCTTAGCCAATTTATAAGTGTCATTCTAGTTTTTAACCCTTAAATAAAAGTATTTTTTGAATTTTAACGTCCTACTAATTAAGTGTTTGTAGCCCGCGCACGTGATATATATAATTGGATTGTTGATAAGGTTATAAGATACTCTCTATTGATTGGTCGTTGGAGATTAGTTTTTTTTTGGGATAATCTCGAAAATTTCAAAACATTTTGGTTGTTTTGTGTAAAGCTCACTTGTGTAAAGATACACTAGGCGAAGCCTTGAGGTCACATGATAGAATGACGCTTGGGACGAGACCATTTAACATGATTTGGTTCTTTAAATGGTCCCGGGCCTAAGAAGATGTATTGGCCTCGGTCCATAATCTCCTGGTAATTAAAAAAAACAAAAAAAACTCACTTGTGTTTTTCAGTATTTAATGGATAATATTTTATGATTTCCTCTTCATTGAAAGGTCACATTAGATTATGCATTTCCTAAAACTTATTTTATTTGCCGGAAAATGAATCATGTCAAATATATTATTTCTATGTATTCAATAATGTATATTCGTTATAATGTAAATATTTTTTTTTGAATAATTTAGTCTAACTGAATTGTTTCGAAAAAATTTAGCACTCGTGTTTAATGTAGGTTTTCATTTAAAAAAAAAAACAAAATTGTTAAGTGTATCTCCAAAAACTTCGGTCCAATTCATATTATAACCAAATCGATATTATATTTGTTCATTTCGATGTCTTAGCTTATTAAGCATTTTTCGTGTGCGGGCCCGTTAACTAGTTAAGAGTATAAAGTTTATTTATTAATATAAAGTTTAAGTAACCGTAAATGATTTTGAAAGGTGTAGATGAACAAGAGTATAGAAAAAGTATCCTTTATTTCCAATTCTCCCAATTAATTTCTTACATATTTTGAATGGATTTGACAATCCAACTACACATATAGCTTTAAATTAAATTCTCACATTTATATCAATCCAACTACACATATTGAATAAGTGATCCTTAACTTTTCATTTCAATAGCACATACTATTACATTTAATGTGCATTAAATGTATACCCACATTTACACATGTTTGTCCATTGCTTTTCTTAAATTAGTTAGAAGACACGTATAAAAAATCTAAAATTAAGCATCATTCATCACATTTCTATAAATACCACTACAACTTCATGTTAGTCATCACAATATCATAAATACTTTTTACACTACTCATTATAAATCTTGAAAGGACCGCATTTTTTTTTTTTTTTGCATATAATAATTAAACAATAATAAACGACGATTTAACAATCATTAACCATAATTAATTAAACAACCACTAATTAATTAATACACCACAGGTTAACGATTCTATACAACAACTGGTATCGATCGATACCCTAGTGTCGATCGATACCCAGACAACAAAAGCAAGCCCCGGGTCCTAATCATCCTCTCTTCACCGCCTCGATTCCACGATCACGTCACATCTTTACCTGCATCGATAAAAGTGATGCATCAACATTTGGCTAACCAAATGCTGAGTGAGATTGATCATCCCAACAACAGGCCACCAATTAACAATCAACAATAACAATTATCAATTATTAATTACAACAATCAGCACAAAAGCAACCGGTATCGATCGATACCCCCATGGTGTCGATCGATGCCCAAACAACACGGGTTACCCGACAAGGGCCTAGTATCGATCGACACCCAAAACCCTCACCTGGTATCGATCGATGCTACACGACTCAAGCCTATCCACAAAGGATCAGTATCGATCGATACCCACCTGGTATCGGTCGATACCCACGAGTCCTAAACACAGGAATCGCCATAACAACCACCAAAACCACCAATCAAGCTTAACAAGGAATCACACAAGCTTAACTGATCACCTTTGGTCACAACTCACCTTAAAACGGCTGAAACGAGCTTTAAAACGACCTTCCCAACTCAAGATCGATCTCTCTCACTTCTTGCCCAAAACCAAGGTCTCCGACCTCTCCTCCGAGCTTCTTACCAAGCTCCAAACCTCTCGATCTTGCAAGATCTACGCTTCGCAAAGCTTCTTCTCACTTTATCTCCTTCTCTCTCTCTCACTCTTTCTTTCACGAACTCTCTCGACCTTTCTATCGTCTTATCCTTCCAAAGGATAGGTTTTTATACTCGAAAGAAGAAAGAGAAGAAGATAACCACGAGAAAACCCGGCTGGTATCGATCGATACTGCCCAGTATCGATTGATACTGCCCGGAACAACCAGAATTAATTATTTTCTCCTTTAATAACCAATTCTTCCGGAACACTGGCGCTACAATTCTCCCCCACTAACTTAGATTCGACCTCGAATCTTCGTTACCGTTCATCTCCAATGAACCTTAATCGTCGCAACGATTTCACAATCCTTGGCCCATCCGGCCATCTCAACACTCACACGAGGTCCAAACCAACCTCCGAGGTTTCCCACTCAGTTCCTATGCTTATGACACCGCAGCATCATATGTACTTATTGCTCAAACACACGCCAACCCCATTACTCAAGACACCGCAGCATCTTCGAGTTCCGAGCGTCAGCCATATCCCGCAGGATATCCACCATACCTCGCAAGGTATCAACCATACCACATCACCCAAGACACCGCAGCATCTCTGAGTTCTGGGTATCTGCCGTACCACTCCACTCAAGAATATAACCTAAAAGAGTCTCGATACCCCATACCACTCAATTCTAGGGAATACATCATACGTCTACGATATACTCCTTACGAATCCACAGTATCACGTATCACTTTAGGCTATAAACCTCCCGAATCTGGGTACATCGCCACTCACACTCTCAAGACCGCAGCCCTGGGAGCTATGGGCACCAGAGGAACCTGTCCTCTCGACGAGCAATAAGTCACATATCTCTAAGCATCTCGACTGAACTACCTCCCGTGATCCGTGTAGATCCTCGCAAGGCAACACCGGCATCACCCATATTCCACACCCGGAATATCTGGCGTGCATAACCAACAACCCGGCTATTGCATCGCCCTCAACAGCAATAAGATCATCCATCCTATCACTCTCTCGCATTAACGCTCTTTCCCCAAACGTAATGCGACGCCGTGACTCCCAAAGTCACCAATAATAAGAAATACTCATCTTATTACACATCATAATGTAACATCGTTCTACACAACAGAAATACAAAATGAAACACATAGCATACAGCTAAAACCGAAACTGGAACCTCTCGATGGAACTCAAGCCGCAACTTGCTTCTGGAACCACTCCTGGAACCTCATTTCCATCCTAACCTCTGGCTCCCAAGTTTCCTGCTGTACCCCGCCACAGTCCCACAGAACTCGCATCATCGGAATCTTCTTCCGACGAAGCTCCTTGACCCTCCGCACGAGAACTCTCACAGGTCTCGCCTCAACGGTCATATTAGGCTGGAGATCTGGCGGAATCTCAGCCAATACCTCGTCACCCCTATGCGAACACTTCTTCAGCATCGACACATGGAATACCTTATGAAATGCCTGCATCACCGCGGGTAACTCCAACCGATACGCTACCGGTCCAATACGCTCTACAATCTGGAATGGTCCCATATACCTCGGACTCAACTTAGTCGCAACAATGGACCTGTTCGGACCCCTTAGTAAAGCCATCTTGAGATACACACTATCTCCCACCTCAAACACAAGCTCTTTCCGCCTCCTATCGGCATAACTCGCCGATCTTGGGCCTCTTTCATGTTCAGCTTCAAAACCCGGATCTTCTCCGTAGTTTCCTGAACAAAACTCGCACCCAAAGTGCTCCTCTCCCCCACTTGGGTCCAACACAAGGGTGTACGACATGGCCTCCCATACAGAGCCTCATATGGAGCCATCCCAATACTCGCCTGGTAGCTATTGTTATACGCGAACTCTACCAAGCTCAAGTGATCCACCCAGTGACCACCCCAATCCAGCACGCACATCCTCAACAAATCCTCCAAAGTCTGGATGGTCCTCTCTGACTGTCCGTCTGTCTGAGGATGATACGCTGTGCTCAAGTGCACCTTTGTGCCCATCTCTGTCTGCAACGCATTCCAGAACTCCGATGTGAACTTAGGATCCCGGTCCGAAACAATGCTCAGCGGTACTCCATACAGTCTCACAATCTCCTGCACGTACCTCCTAGCCAAAACTGCTGCCCCATCGGACTTCTTAATGGCCAGAAAACGCGCACACTTGGTCAATCGATCAAAGATGACCCAAATAGCATCCCTGGTCCGAGAAACTGGCAAACCCACCACGAAATCCATCGTGATCATATCCCACTTCCACTCTGGAATGGGTAAACTCCGCAACAAACCACTCGGGACCTGGTGCTCCGCCTTCACTAACTGGCACACGTTGCATGACGCAACCCAATTAGCCACATCCTTCTTCATCCCGACCCAATGATAGTAGCGCTTGATATCGCGATACATCTTAGTCGCTCTTGGATGAATCGAAAACATACTCGAATGAGCCTCACTCAGGATCTCTCGCCGCAAATCCTCATCCAAAGGTACGCATACCCTCCCGCTAACAAGGATATTGCCATTCGCAGATACCTGATACTCAGAACCCTCTGCTCTCGAAGCCTTAACCAGAACCTCATCTTTTCCCTGAGCCAACCGAACTCTGCTCAAAAGATCCGCCTGGTTAGCCGCCTCTAAGCCCAAAGGTTCCTGAGATACAACACATAAGCGCAATGTGCTAATCTCGCTCACCAAAGACTCAACCTCGCGTTCCCGAGCCAAAGCCACCCGCTTCCGACTCAACGCATCCGCAACCAGATTAGCTTTACCAGGATAGTAAGCTATCTCCAGATCATAATCGGCCACTAGCTCCATCCAGCGCCTTTGCCTCAAATTCAACTCAGGCTGAGTGAAAATGTACTTCAAGCTCTTATGATCTGTGAACACCTGCACCTTTCCGCCATAAAGATACGATCTCCAAATCTTCAAAGCGAAAACCACTGCAGCCATCTCCAAGTCATGGGTAGGGTAGTTGCCCTCATGCTTCCGCAGCTGCCGCGAAGCATAGGCAATAACCTTTCCCTGCTGCATCAACACACAACCAAGGCCCATCCCCGACGCATCGGTGTACACCACGTAAGGCTCGCCCGACACTGGCAACGCCAATACTGGAGTACTAGTCAACATGGCCTTCAGGTCCGCAAAACTCTCCTCACACTCCGATGACCACACGAAAGGAACATCCTTTCCCGTCAGCTTCGTCATAGACTTAGCCAAACTCGCGAAACCCTTGACGAACCGCGGATAGTACCCTGCTAACCCGAGAAAACTCCGAATCTCAGTAGCATTCCTCGGCCTCGGCCAAGTACTAATGGCCTGGATCTTCTCCGGATCTACTGACACTCCCTCCGCAGAGACAATGTGACCCAGAAACCCGATCTCCCGCTGCCAGAAGCTACACTTGCTCGATTTAGCAAATAACTTCTGTTCCCGCAGCCTCGAAAGAACCACTCGCAGATGCACCTCATGCTCTTCCCGGCTCCTCGAATAAATCAAGATATCATCGATAAAGATAATCACGAACTCATCCAGATACTCCTGGAAAACGCTGTTCATCAATCTCATAAATGCAGCCGGTGCATTCGTCAACCCAAATGGCATCACCACAAACTCATAGTGGCCATAACGAGATCTGAAAGCCGTCTTCCGGATATCTACCTCATCGATAGGAATCTGATGATATCCCGACGCCAAGTCAATCTTGGAGAACCAAGTAGCCCCTCTTTACTGATCCAACAACTCATCAATCCGAGGAAGAGGATACCTGTCCTTCACTGTGACTGGGTTAAGTCCCCGGTAATCAATACACAACCAAAAACTCCCGTCCTTCTTCTTCACAAACAACACCGGTGCTCCCCACGGTGAAGAACTCGGACGAATGAACCCCTTGTTCAACAACTCCGCCAGCTGCCTCTTCAGCTCGGCCATCTCTGCTGGAGCCATCCTATAAGGAGCCCTGGATATCGGTGCCGTCCCTGGTTCCAACTCAATCGTGAAGGGATCCGAACTAGACGGTGGCAACCCCTGCAACGACTGGAACACATCTTGGAACTCACTGACCACCCGAATATCCTGCACTCTGGCCTCTCCGACGGCCTCCGGCAAGGAAATCGTAGCCAAATACGCCTCGCAACCTCTCTCGATCAGACGCTCCGCGTGCACAACCGAGATCACGAGACTCCCGAAAGTCGGTCTCACACCCTGATACACCCACTTCCCTTCTCCTCGGTCGAACTCGACCCGCCCTCGGTGACAATCCAGATGCACTCTGAACTTCCCGAGCCAATCCATGCCCAAGATGACATCGTACAGCTCCACGGAGCAGATAATCAAATCGGCAGGCATAGATTCTCCTGCTACCTGAACATCCACGTCTCGCACCCGACCGTGAATCCTCAGGAGCTTCCCTCCGGCAACCTCCACGAAACCCAAACTCACACCGGGCTCGCTCTGCAGATTGGCCTTCTCGGCCAACTCTGGAGAAATGAAGCAATGCGATGCTCCCGTGTCAAACAACACATGACACTCTACACCTCCAACACACAAGGTCCCTACACATATACATGTGCCAAGAACCTTAATACCCCGACGAGCACGACATTACCCAACACAGAATTAAACTTAGATGCGTCTAAGAAAAATACCTGTGATCGGCCTGGAACTCGGCTCGCCGGACTCTGCGATGGAGTACACTCGAGGCGCTGATGCCACCTGCCTGACAGGCTGCACCACCGTGGTCTCACTCTGCCGCAACTGGGGACACTGAGGCCTGATGTGACCCGGCTCCTTGCAGTGATAGCACACTCGAGAATCCACTCGCACCCCGCCCTTCTGAGGACAGTTCGCCACTCGGTGATCCATGCTCCCACACCCAAAGCAACCCGGACCACCCCGACTACCTCTCGAAGCGCCCTCTCGCTTCCACTTCTGACCTTGCATCGGCTTACCGCCTCTGCTCATACCGGACTGCTGCTGCTGCTGCACTGATCTCGCCTGAAAACTCGGTGTAACCGCTACCACCTCGTCCTTCAGACCCTCCTCAAGTAAAGCCGCAGTCTCAACCAACTCATCAACCATGCAAAAAGCCCTTACCATGCAACGGTTCCTCAAGTCGACCCGAAGACCCATCAGAAACCTCTGAACACGGTCCGACTCACTCTCAGCCGCTCGTCTAACATAAGACCCGAGCCGGTTGAACTCCACCTCATACTCGCGTACCGACCGATCCCCCTGAGTCAAACTCGCAAGCCTTGACTGGATCCGGTTGAACGCCTCCTGAGGGAAATACTTGGAGTTAAACTCCTCCACAAAATCTGCCCAAGACATCGCGGCCTGAGCTCTCCGTGCTGCCACACCCCTCCACCAGAGATGCGCATCACCCTCCAGATAATGGACCGCAATGTCCACCTGGTATCCCGCGGGACACCTACTCGAGAGGAAATTCCTCTCCACTCTCCTCAACCACGCACCCGCATCCTCAGTATTAGCACCTCCAGAGAAGAACCCCGTGCCAATCCTCTGCATCTGCTCCACCATCCTAAGGTAGGATGGGAGCTCCTCAGCAACCGCAGCTGCCACCTGAGGCTGAGCCTCCACAACCACCGGAACCACAGGAGCCTGAGCCGGCACTCTCTCTGGTAACCGCTCCAACAACCTCGTCAACAGATCCGCTATGCGATCATCCCGGGCCCGAGCATCACCCGCTGCTACACCCGCAGCACCCGCTGGAACACCAGCCACACTGGCACTCACGCCAGCCACACCTTCAGACCCAACCTGACTCGCATGCGACTCCTCAACCTGCTCCTCCGGCACACGGCCACGACCTCTACCGCGCCCACGACCTCTACCACGCCCTCTAGCCATCTGCACACGTGCAGAAGCACATGCTTAGAGAACGAAATCAATCATCACAATAAAGATACTTACCGCGGAATCTCACAAGGCTCGAAGAGGATGATTCTATGACCCCACACAACACCCAATCTATTCTAGAACCACCTAGGCTCCTAGAACCGTATGGGCTCTGATACCAATAATTGAAAGGACCGCATTTTTTTTTTTTTTGCATATAATAATTAAACAATAATAAACGACGATTTAACAATCATTAACCATAATTAATTAAACAACCACTAATTAATTAATACACCACAGGTTAACGATTCTATACAACAACTGGTATCGATCGATACCCCCTAGTGTCGATCGATACCCAGACAACAAAAGCAAGCCCCGGGTCCTAATCATCCTCTCTTCACCGCCTCGATTCCACGATTACGCCACATCTTTACCTGCATCGACAAAAGTGATGCATCAACATTTGGCTAACCAAATGCTGAGTGAGATTGATCATCCCAACAACAGGCCACCAATTAACAATCAACAATAACAATTATCAATTATTAATTACAACAATCAGCACAAAAGCAACCGGTATCGATCGATACCCCCATGGTGTCGATCGATGCCCAAACAACACGTGTTACCCGACAAGGGCCTAGTATCGATCGACACCCAAAACCCTCACCTGGTATCGATCGATGCTACACGACTCAAGCCTATCCACAAAGGATCAGTATCGATCGATACCCACCTGGTATCGGTCGATACCCACGAGTCCTAAACACAGGAATCGCCATAACAACCACCAAAACCACCAATCAAGCTTAACAAGGAATCACACAAGCTTAACTGATCACCTTTGGTCACAACTCACCTTAAAACGGCTGAAACGAGCTTTAAAACGACCTTCCCAACTCAAGATCGATCTCTCTCACTTCTTGCCCAAAACCAAGGTCTCCGACCTCTCCTCCGAGCTTCTTACCAAGCTCCAAACCTCTCGATCTCGCAAGATCTACGCTTCGCAAAGCTTCTTCTCACTTTATCTCCTTCTCTCTCTCTCACTCTTTCTTTCACGAACTCTCTCGACCTTTCTATCGTCTTATCCTTCCAAAGGATAGGTTTTTATACTCGAAAGAAGAAAGAGAAGAAGATAACCACGAGAAAACCCGGCTGGTATCGATCGATACTGCCCGGAACAACCAGAATTAATTATTTTCTCCTTTAATAACCAATTCTTCCGGAACACGGGCGCTACAAATCTTCTCTCCAAAAATGAAATTTAATTTTGAAAATCTCCCAATTTTTAATTCTTCATCATCCTCTTCAGATGATGATGAAAATATGGAAATCATCAATAATATCGATTACGAAGAAGAAGCAATACATCTTGCTATTGCTAATAACAACTCGGTCATCCAATTCCTTCTCAATCAACAAAAAAACCACGTGATCCTTGGTGGCTCAGTTCCCGGACGTTCTTTCATCCACCGTGAGCGGGAAATCGCACATTGCAGGTTGTTCAATGATAATTTATCAGACACCCCGGTTTACAGTGATGTTATGTTTCAGAGGAGATATCGTATGTCTCGCTCTATATTCCTTTGTATTATTAATGCAGTTGAAGGTCATGATAACTACTTCACACAACGAAAGGATAACGTTGGCAGACTTGGATTATCACCTCTACAGAAATTCACAGTCGTGTTTCGGATGCTAGCGTATGGTCTACCTGCAGATACCACAAATGAGTGCATTAAGATAGGCGAATCAACGACAATTGAAAGCATGAAAAGATTTGTCGAGCCATCGTGGAAATATTTTCAGAGCAATACTTAAGATCACCAACAGCTAATGATGTTGCCGGACTTCTTTACATTGGGGAAAAACGAGGTTTTCCAGGTATGCTAGGTAGTTTAGATTGCATGCACTGGAAATGGAAAAATTGTCCTACCGCTTGGGCTGGACAATATGCAGGTTGTAGTGGATCACCAACTATAATTCTTGAAGTTGTGGCAGATTATGATCTTTGGATATAGCATGCGTATTTTGGTATGCCAGGCACCAATAATGATATCAATGTGTTGGAGTCTTCCCACCTTTTCTCCAATCTCGCTCAATGTATTGCTCCTCATGTTCATTATGTCATTCAAGGAAAGGAATATAATATGGGTTATTATTTGGCTGATGGTATATACCCAAAATGGTCCACGATAGTGCAAACTATTCATGAGCTAAGAGGTCCAAAGAAAAAATATTTTGCTACACAACAAGAAGCATGTATAAAAGATGTTGAACGTGCATTCAGAGTTCTTCAATCGCGTTTCGCTATTGTGAAAGGTCCTGCTCGTTTTTGGAAAAAGAATGTGTTACATGACATAATGACATCATGTGTAATTTTACATAACATGATAATCAAGGATGAACGTGATCTCGATGCACCAATTAAAGTTAATTGGAAGAGAAGCTCCACCTCCAGATATCCAAATAGCAGAGGATGATAATATCCGGTTCCAAGAATTTCTTGCTCGATTTAGAGAAATCAAAGATAAAGAAGCTCATTTTTCACTTCGAAATGCATTAATTGATCATCAGTGAGAAAAATATACTAATGATGATGGCTAAACTTATATGTACTATTTTTATTATAATTATTATTTTTATTTATTATGTTGTATAATGTAATTTGTTTTATATAAAATTACTTGAACTGAAATAACATTTTAATTTTATTGAATATAATCAACAAAATAAAGTTAATGGGTTAAATTCATAAGTTTGACAAACAGAAGGGTATAACCACAAATTATCTATAAATTAAGTGGAAAGAGAATATTTCAAGTATATTCTCTTTCCACTTAATTTATAGATAATTTGTAGTTATACCCTTCTGTTTGTCAAACTTATGAATTTAACCCATTAACTTTATTTTGTTGAAATATTCTTTTTAGAGTAAAAAATAGAGTGGGGTTGGAGAAGAAGCCAACGCTATTATAGAATTACTCTATTATAGAGTGAAAAATGGAGTAATGGGTTGGAGATGCTCTAAAGGCACAACCTTTTTAAACATCAAACAAATGCATTCAAGATGAGACAAGATGCAATGAGCTAGAATGATATGATCATGGATGCGACGGATCCGATGGAGGTTCAAGAAGACGCGATGATCATTCCCGAGGGACCAATCACACGGTCTAAGGCACGGCAACTGGCGGGAGCTGTTCGGAACTTACTCACGGATGCAAGGAACGAGGAGGATCAACGTACACAACCCGTCCTCACCTCATTGTCTTCGAACTCTCTATGAGGTTAGGCCGTTTGTGTAAAACGTTTGTACTCTTTTTCCTGTATACGGTTTTGTCCAAAATGGGTTTTCCATATAGAGGTTTTAACGAGGCAAACGGGTTACACCGCTAAACGGTCCGACTTCTTGAGAGTTCCGCGGGGGAATTTTCCGAGGGAAATTCCGAGGGATTTATTCCCGAGGAACTTTTCGAGGGACTTTCCCGGGGGAAATTCTCCGCGGGAATTTCTGGCGGAATTCCAACAGTTGGTCAACTATCATTTGAATTCAAAAACTTGTCTTTATTTCTTTGTAATTTTCGGTGTGGTCTTCTCCTTGTTTTCGAGAATGACCTTTGACTTTCCTTTGAATTTTCTCTTTATCTTCTTCTCTCCCTCATTGTCGAAAAGGATACAATCATTTTTATCAAGTTTATTTCAGAGATTTCATCTCTTTCTCTCTCGATTTCTTGATGGTTAGTCATTGAAATCATTTCGGTTTATCGAGATTATTTTCCGCATCTTCTCGACGCAACCTTCGATCCGTTTCCTTGTTCGATTCTTCTTGTGACAAAGGGCTTAGAGATTTTCGGGATTCATCTCCCACGCTCTAACATCTCTGTTCTCGAATCCCTCAAGCAAACGCAGCCACCCCCTCGTTTCAAAAGTTCATAGTCGGATTTGGGCCTAAGGATTTTCGGGAATTCTCCCACGCCTTAGCATCTCTTCCCGTGGATTCTTTGAAGTCGTGGATCTATCCCTCTCAGCCGTACTAGAGCAAGCGATCCTTAGTCGAATCGTGTCAAGTGGTATCAGAGACACTTGCTCCAAAATCGGTGAGATCTATCCTTTTAAACTGTTCATCTTCTTTGCAATTTTTCTGGGTTTAAAATTTTTCGTTTTTCTGTCTGTTTCGATTTTTATAAATTCAAAAACGTTTCAAAAAAATCAAAAACAAATATATCTAAGTAGATTTGTCTCTTAACTTAATTGTCGTAATTTTTAAAATTCAAAAAAAAAATAAAAAGAATTTCGTTTTGAGTTTTTGGGAAAACACCTGTTTTTGTGATTACTTGAGAAAAATCTGGAATTTTGCATACACTCATTTGTTTTGTGTTTGATTTTATGCGAGGTACAATATGTCGGAAGAAAGTGAATCAGCTTCATCACGTTCTAGGAGAGAACGAGAGGCTGTGATGAATCAAAAAGTTGATGGCGTTAATCAAAAAGTCGATGATATGGCACAAGTTCTCCGCGAAATGCGAGACCAAATGGCGACTTTGGCGGTTCGTACGCCAAGACGTGGTGAAAGAAATCAGGGTGCTGAACCGAGGGACAATAGAGCCAATGATGTCAGATCCGAACAGAGTGTTGGATATGGAAGTTGTCACGCACCGGCGAGACCGAGGAGAAATCGGCCGCGGCAAAATGAATCGGAGGACAATCCATTTTATGACCGAGGAGATTCATCCGAGGGAAATCACAACCGGCAGCAACGACCTCAAAGGCGTAACAACGATGATCTTGGCGGAATGAAGCTTCACATTCCCCCATTCTACGGCAAAAACGATCCGGATGCCTTCCTCGAATGGGAGAAGAAAATCGAACTAGTTTTCGATTGCCAAAATTTTTCCCCTTATAAAAAAGTCAGGTTAGCTGCTACTGAGTTTCATGAATATGCTATTGACTGGTGGGATCAAATTGTGACAAACAGGAGACGCAACGGTGAGAATCCCGTGGAGACTTGGACGGAAATGATAGCGCTTATGCGAAGGCGGTTCGTACCGCTACACTATCATCGGGAACTTCACTAACGGTTAAGGCGTTTAGGTCAAGGAGGTAAGAACATGGAGGACTATTTCCAGGAGATGGAAAAGCTCATGCTAAAGGCTGACGTGGATGAGCCGATCGATGCCACAATGGCACGGTTCTTAGCCGGCATGAACCGCGATTTACAAGACCGAATGGAAATGCAAACGTATGCGACTTTGGAGGAAATGTTGCATAAGGCTGTCCTAGTGGAACAGCAACTTAAGAGAAAAGGCGCGTCACGGCAACCTTACGCCTCAAGCTCCAAACCGAGCTTCATCAAAGGAGACAAACCGAATTATCCACCAAAAGCCGATTCTAAGCCTAAGACGGATTTCAAACCGCAAACTTCCGGCTATGATTACAAAGGTAAGGGTGATTCAAATCCTATGCGTAATCGTGACATTGAGTGTTTTAAATGCAGGGGCAAAGGACATTACGCCAACAAGTGTCCAAACGCACGCGCAATGATGTTGCTAGAAAACGGTGAAATCGTGACCGACGATGAAGAAGAGACGGAAACCGCTCCAATCTTTGACGATTATGAAGAGCATGCGGTTGACGGGGAACTCTTAGTGGCGAGACGTGTTCTTCTTGCCCAGGAACCGGTCATTGAAAACGAACAACGGGAAAACCTCTTCCATACCCGATGCATGGTTAAAAGCAAGGTATGTAGTCTAATTATCGACGGTGGAAGTTGTACTAACGTTGCTAGCACGACCTTGGTGGATAAGCTAGGTATGGAGACCAGGAAGCATCCACGGCCTTACAACCTTCGATGGTTGAATAATCAAAGACATCTCAAAGTTACCCGGCAAGTTTCGGTTCCTTTGACAATCGGCCGCTACGAGGACGAAATAGTGTGCGATGTTCTACCTATGGAAGCTGGTCACATCCTACTTGGAAGACCGTGGCAATATGACCGTAGAGCCGTTCATGACGGGTTTACGAACAAGCATTCCTTTGAACATCACGGCCGAAAAATCACTCTTGCTCCACTTTCGCCGCACGAGGTATATCTCGATCAACTTAAACTCGATAAGAGTCACGGCAAAAGCAAGGTAAGTGATTCCTCGTCTTCTCATTCTGATAAAACCGAGAGTATAGGTACTAAGTCATGTGAGAGAACACTTGTGAATGAATCATTATATATCAAACCAAGTGAACTAAAACATGCTCTCGTTTCTCGGGAATCTTGTGTATTGTTAGTTTTTAGGGACGCTCTTTCGAGTATGACTAATCCCGAGCCGGATATTCCGAGCAGCGTTTCATCTCTTTTGCAGGGGTATGCTGATGTGTTCCCGGATGATGGACCAAGTGGTTTGCCACCACTCCGCGGAATCGAACATCAAATCGACTTTGTTCCCGGCGCTACTCTTCCGAACCGGCCGGCGTATCGAACGAATCCCGTAGAAACGAAGGAACTACAACGCCAAGTAGATGAGTTGATGTCTAAAGGACATATACGGGAAAGTATGAGCCCATGTGCTGTACCCGTACTACTTGTGCCGAAGAAAGACGGTACTTGGCGGATGTGTGTCGATTGCCGCGCGATAAACAACATAACGGTAAAGTATCGTCATCCGATCCCAAGGTTAGACGATATGTTGGATGAGTTTTATGGATCTAGTGTGTTTACTAAGATTGATCTTAAGAGTGGTTATCACCAAATCCGGATGAAGGAAGGTGATGAGTGGAAAACCGCTTTTAAAACCAAACACGGTCTATATGAGTGGTTAGTAATGCCGTTTGGTTTAACGAATGCTCCTAGCACATTTATGCGTTTGATGAACCATGTTCTTAGGTCGTATATAGGCATCTTTTTAGTTGTCTACTTTGACGATATTCTGATTTATAGTAAGAACCTAGACGAACATGTGGAACACTTGCGATTGGTGTTAGATGTGCTTAGGAAGGAACGGTTGTTTGGCAATTTAAAGAAATGTTCTTTTTGTTCAGATAACGTTGTCTTTTTAGGTTTTGTGGTAAGTTCTCAGGGCATACAGGTTGACGAGAACAAGATAAAGGCGATCCGCGATTGGCCGAGCCCAAAGACCGTTAGCGAGGTCCGGAGTTTTCACGGTTTGGCGGGATTTTATCGACGATTCGTTCGTGACTTCAGCACGATTGCCGCACCACTTACCGAGGTTATCAAGAAGGACGTGGGATTTCGATGGGAACAAGCTCAAGAGGATGCGTTCCAATTGCTAAAAAATAAACTTACTCACGCTCCTTTACTCATTTTACCCGATTTTATGAAAGCTTTCGAGATTGAATGTGACGCTTCTGGTATTGGTATAGGTGCTGTACTTATGCAAGAGAAGAAACCCGTGGCTTTCTTCAGCGAGAAACTTGGAGGAGCAACACTCAATTATCCGACTTACGACAAGGAACTTTATGCCTTGGTCCGAGCTCTCCAAACGTGGCAGCATTACTTATGGCCGAAGGAGTTCATTATTCATACCGATCACCAATCTCTCAAGCACTTGAAGAGCCAGCAAAAGTTGAATAGGAGGCACGCACGTTGGGTCGAATTCATCGAAACGTTTCCATACGTAATTCAGTACAAGCAAGGTAAGGAAAACGTTGTTGCCGATGCGTTGTCTCGGAGGTACACTCTTATCTCAACACTTGATGCGAAAATACTTGGATTCGAGATGATCAAGGATTCATATGCAACCGATTCTGATTTCCAGGAAGTTTTCTCATCTTGTTCTAAATTTGCTTTCGGAAAATATTATCAAAGCGATGGTTTCTTGTTTTGCGAGAACCGCCTTTGTATACCAAACTCTTCTTTGCGAGATTTGCTTATTAGGGAAGCACATGGCGGTGGACTTATGGGACATTTTGGCGTTGCCAAAACACTTCATATCGTACAAGACCATTTCTTTTGGCCGCACATGAAACGCGATGTGGAATGTGTTTGCAACCGGTGCACGACTTGTAAGTATGCAAAATCTAAACGACAAAACCAAGGTTTGTATACTCCTCTACCTATTCCGAGTGCTCCTTGGACCGATATCTCCATGGATTTTGTGTTAGGATTGCCTAAGTCTAGGAAAGGTAATGATTCGATTTTTGTGGTAGTCGATAGGTTCTCTAAGATGGCGCATTTTATTCCTTGCCATAAAACTGATGATGCATCGAACATAGCCGATTTATTCTTTAGGCAAGTTATTCGCATGCATGGGATGCCTAGGACTATAGTATCGGATAGGGATACAAAGTTTCTTAGCTATTTTTGGAAAACTCTTTGGGCTAAGTTAGGTACGAAGCTTTGTTTTTCTACTACGTGTCATCCGCAAACGGACGGTCAAACCGAGGTGGTTAATAGGACCTTAGGAGCTTTATTGCGGACTGTTATTAAAAAGAACCTTAGATCGTGGGAAAATTGTTTGCCTCATGTAGAATTCGCTTATAATCATGCACAACATTCTACGACTTTGTTTTCTCCTTTCGAACTCGTTTATGGTTTTAATCCTCTTACTCCTCTCGATTTAACCCCTTTAACTTTGAGTGAACATGTGAATATGGATGGTAAGAAAAGGGCCGAGATGGTCAAACAGATGCACGAGAAGGCAAAAGCAAACATCGAACGTAAGACGGAGCAATACCGCAAACATGCAAACAAGGGGCGAAACAAGAAAGTCTTTGAACCCGGCGATTTGGTTTGGATTTATCTAAGGAAAGAACGGTTCCCGGAGGAAAGAACGGTTCCCGGAGGAAAGAAAGTCGAAACTCTTGACGAGAGTCGATGGACCGTTCACGGTGGTGGAAAGAATCAACGACAATTCCTACAAACTCGATCTCCAAGGTAAGTTTTCGATAAGTTCAAGTTTTAATGTTGCTGATATTATTCCTTATGTTGCAGATGAAATCGATTTGAGGGCAAATCCTTTTCAAGAGGAGGGGGATGATATGATCATGGATGCGACGGATCCGGTGGAGGTTCAAGAAGACGCGATAATCATTCCCGAGGGACCAATCACACGGTCTAAGGCACGGCAACTGGCGGGAGATGTTCGGAACTTACTCACGGATGCAAGGAACGAGGAGGATCAACGTACACAACCCGTCCTCACCTCATTGTCTTCGAACTCTCTATGAGGTTAGGCCGTTTGTGTAAAACGTTTGTACTCTTTTTCCTGTATACGGTTTTGTCCCAAATGGGTTTTCCATATAGAGGTTTTAACGAGGCAAACGGGTTACACCGCTAAACGGTCCGACTTCTTGAGAGTTCCGCGGGAGAATTTTCCGAGGGAAATTCCGAGGGATTTATTCCCGAGGGACTTTTCGAGGGACTTTCCCGGGGGAAATTCTCCGCGGGAATTTCTGGCGGAATTCCAACAGTTGGTCAACTATCATTTGAATTCAAAAACTTGTCTTTATTTCTTTGTAATTTTCGGTGTGGTCTTCTCCTTGTTTTCGAGAATGACCTTTGACTTTCCTTTGAATTTTCTCTTTATCTTCTTCTCTCCCTCATTGTCGAAAAGGATACAATCATTTTTATCAAGTTTATTTCAGAGATTTCATCTCTTTCTCTCTCGATTTCTTGATGGTTAGTCATTGAAATCATTTCTGTTTATCGAGATTATTTTCCGCATCTTCTCGACGCAACCTTCGATCCGTTTCCTTGTTCGATTCTTCTTGTGACAAAGGGCTTAGAGATTTTCGGGATTCATCTCCCACGCTCTAACATCTCTGTTCTCGAATCCCTCAAGCAAACGCAGCCACCCCCTCGTTTCAAAAGTTCATAGTCGGATTTGGGCCTAAGGATTTTCGGGAATTCTCCCACGCCTTAGCATCTCTTCCCGTGGATTCTTTGAAGTCGTGGATCTATCCCTCTCAGCCGTACTAGAGCAAGCGATCCTCAGTCAAATCGTGTCATAGAAGATAGTGGAGACCAAGCATAACCACCATAAATCACCAAAGTTGTAACTTTTAAGCTCAATGATTCAACAATCGAAATGGGTTCAAGAATCACAAAATTTCCATATTTCAAAAGTCCTCTAATTTATCAAAAATTAGCACATGAATCACCAAGTTTAACCATTAAGAACCCAACCCCAATGTATATGTTCAAGTGAATGCATTTTTCAAACAAAATCATGAAGCTAAAATTTTAAGAGCAAGTTCTTGATTTTTCACGAAATATTTGAGTAAAATACCTTGGGGATGCAAGAACAAATGCCAAAACTGATGGTGGATCCAGATAGAGAAGAGAAAAAAATGAGAATTTAGCAACCAAGATCACGAATTTTGAGCAAGGGGAGAGAAAGTTATGAAGAAATGAAATGAGAGAGGTGATATTCGCAAATGGGGAAGAAGATAGACCTTGGTCACGAAATGGGGAAGAAGAAAGCCTTACCTGGGCAGGCCGGATCTCTTACATGGAGAGGGAGTGCCGGGCGGACAGCTGGTCAATAGATCTGGATCTCGGACCGCTGGACAATAGATCCAGATCTCGGACCGCTGGACAAAGAGGTGCGCCACAGAATCAGCTCACACCGAGCAGGGTGTGGCCAATGTGACCACCCGATTTTCCCTCTGTTTTTGGCGTTCCCCGACACCGAGCTAGCTTCACTCGTTGCTCATGGCCGTTGTGACCACACCGGGCTGGTCTTAGCCGGTGTTGGTGCCCGGTGAAGTGCCGATTTTAGCTAGGATTTGAACATCATTGCATAGACCACAAGATACCCTAAATATACTTTAGCAAAATATCAAAACGAACTACAAAAGAAATGAAAATGCTAAATCGAAAAGTATATACAAGGGATAAGCATGGGGTGTCTCCCATGAGCACTTTGTTACCCCGTTTAATCGGAAAGAGTGTTCGAGAGAGGAACTGTGGTCCCTTCCTCAATGTCACCCACCATATAGGGTTTGAGACGTTGTCCGTTTACCGTGAATTCTCCACCCGTCTTGTTGAACAACACAACCGCGCCATACGATCTTACTTCTTTTATCTTAAAAGGTCCGGACCATCTCGACTTGAGCTTCCCGAGAAATAGCTTCAACTGGGAGTTAAACAACAACACTTGGTTCCCAACCTTAAGATCCTTGGGTGTTATCTTCTTGTCATGGAACAACTTCGTTCTCTCCTTGTAGAGACGTGAACTTTCATAAGCATCTAGGCAGACTTCATCGAGCTCATTCAATTGAAGGAAACGCCTTTCCGAGGCGGATTTGGTGTCAAAGTTGAGAAGTTTAACCGCCCACAAAGCCTTGTATTCTAACTCGACCGGAAAGTGACAAGATTTTCCATAAAGAAGATTGAATGGCGCTTGTTAGAGGGAGATTTAGCACTCCCCCGGTTTAACCTGGTTTGAGTTGAAATCAGCCCAACAATTGACTTCAAGGCCCATCAAGACCGATCTACGAAATAAAAGAAAGTTTCCTTTTATTTCATAAAAAGAGATTTCCTTTTATTGGAAAAAGACAAATCCCGGGAAGAAATGAGATTATCCTTATCGGCTTCAAGGAAAAAGGATAATTGCCAATACAAAGTCAAGAAGGAAAAGGAAGAGCTAAGGACTTCAAGACTTATAAATAAGGAGGCCATCGCCTCATTCTACCATCGAATAATCTCACAATCTGACAATATCTCACAATCTCTCAAGAGAGAACTTAGACATAAACATCATTTGTAACAAGAACTACGTTTTGGCTTGATCCATTCAAAGGGTACGTAGACAGCCTTCAACGGCACATCTATAAATCTAATAAAAATAATTCTCCTAAACCCTAAACTGAATTCGCCGATCTACGATATGTGCGAATTCTGGTTCCTTCAGTTCTGTCCCAATAGGTGTCTTGTAAGCGGTTCGGTATGCCCACAACGCATCATCCAACTTCGCGGACCAATCTTTGCTTGAAGCCCCAACGGTCTTCTCTAGGATAGCCTTGATTTGGCGATTCGAAATATCCACTTGACCACTTGTTTGAGGGTGGTAAGGTGTGGCCACCATGTGCTTAACCCTGTGCTTCTTTAGTAGACTCTCGAAGACTTTATTGATGAAGTGGGAACCGCCATCACTTATCACAACTCTTGGCACTCCCAAGCGCAGGAAAATGATAGACTTGAAAAGTTTAAGGACCACCTTGGCGTCATTGGTAGGACTTGCTATGGCTTCAACCCATTTAGAAACGTAGTTCACTGCCACCAAAATGTATTGGTTGCCATATAAAGAAGGGAACGGCCCCATGAAGTCAATGCCCCAAACATCAAAGATTTCAACCTCGAGAATGGGATTTTGAGGCATCTCATTCCGTTTACCAATGTTCTCTTTCCTTTGACAAGCGTCACACCTAGACACAAACTCTTGAGCGTCCTTAAACATAGAAGGCCACCAAAAACCCGCTTGTAGAACCTTAGCAACCGTCTTGAATGAAGAAAAGTGACCTCCATACGACGATCCGTGACAATGCATCAAGATACCATCAACTTGTCCTTACAAAGAGTATACAAGTAAGGCTCGTCCCAATAGAAACGAGTGACGTCTCTAAAGAACTTCTTCCTTTGATAGCCATCCAACTTTGGCGGTTCTATCCCGCAAGCCAAGTAGTTGACATAGTCCACATACCATGGTAGCTTCTCATCCTTCAACCCTTTAGGGTCCTCAAAATTTCTCACGGCTTCAATTCCTCTTCTTAAAACGCTTACTAACATCAATTGCTCCTCGGGGAGTGAGTCGTCGATTGGCACAAGATCTTCAATGCGCATCCTAGACAAATGATCTGCAACTCCATTTTCAATTCCCTTCTTGTCGACGATCTCCATATCAAATTCTTGAAGTAGCAAGATCCATCGCAAGAGCCTTAGCTTGGTATCCTTTTTAGCATAGATATGCCTCAAAGCGGCATGATCCGTGTAAACGATGATCTTGGAGCCAACCACATAGGACCTATACTTCTCGATAGCGAAAACAACCGCAAGTAGCTCTTTCTCCGTAGTAGCATACCTTCCTTGCGCATCGTCAAGTGTCCTACTTGCGTAGTAGATCACGTGCATCTTTTTGTCTTTATTTTACCCGAGAACCGCTCATACCGCATAATTGCTAGCATCGCACATAATCTCAAACGGGAGACTCCAATCCGGTGCTTGCACAATAGGGGCACTCACAAGAGCCTTTTTGATATCTAAAAACGCCTCAAGGCATTCTTTATCGAAGTTAAACTCCACTTCCTTGCAAAGAAACCTTGTAAGTGGTCTTGCTATCTTTGAAAAGTCCTTGATAAATCTCCGATAGAACCCGGCATGACCCAAGAAACTTCGGATATCTTTAAACGATTTTGGCGGTTCCAAGCTCACCATAACTTCGATCTTGGCCTTGTCCACTTCGATTCCCTTCTCCGAAATCTTGTGCCCGAGGACGATTCCCTCAAGAACCATGAAGTGATACTTCTCCCAATTCAAAACGAGATTTGCTTCCTCGCACCTAGTGAGTACCTTGCAAAGATTGGAAAGACACACACCAAACGAAGAGCCATATACGGAAAAATCATCCATAAAATCTCAACCATTTCTTCGATCAAATCCGAAAATATAGACATCATACACCGTTGAAAAGTTATCGGTGCATTACATAACCCGAACGACATCCTTCGATAAGCGAAGGTACCGTAGGGGCATGTGAATGTTGTCTTTTCTTGATCATTGAGATGCATCGAGATTTGGAAGAATCCCGAGTACCCGTCAAGAAAGCAATAGTATGGGTGGTTTGCAAGCCTTTCAAGCATTTGGTCAATAAATGGGAGTGGGAAGTGATATTTCCTAGAGGCGGAGTTAAGTTTTCGATAATAAATACACATCCTATGGCCGGTTATGGTTCTAGTGGGTATCAATTCATCTTTTTTGTTCTTCACAACCGTCATTCCTCCCTTTTTAAGCACCACATGGACCGGGGATACCCACCTACTATCAGAGATAAGATAGATAATCCCCGCATCTAGAAGCCTTAGAATCTCTTTCTTGACGACTTCTTTCAAATTCGGATTTAACCTCCTTTGATGTACGATAGAAGTCATCGATTCATCTTCTAGATGTATCCTATGTGTGCAAAGAGTAGAGGAAATGCCTTTGATGTCATCCAAGGTATAACCAATGGCTTTCCTATACTTCCTTAATTCGTTCAAAAGGGAAGAAAATTCATCATCTTTCAAGTTTTCATTTACTATGACCGAGTATGACTCATTATGACCTAGGAAAGCGTACCTTAGCCCAACGGGAAGTGGTTTGAAGTCCACCTTAGGCGCCTTGAGTTCACTCCAATCGTCGTCCCCGCTAGTCTTACCATTGCTAGCTTCTTGCCCGTTCTCGTCTCGCTCCACTTCCAAAGCAAAGCTCTCTTGGACCGAGCTCATTGTGGAACCGTCTTCACACTTTATCCCTTGAAGACCCAAATCAATGACCGTGGCTTCATCAACCATCGACTTGTGTGAGTCCAAAATCAGCTTGTAGCTCTCACTAGCTTCATCCAAATACCCATGTTCACTGTGATCCTTAGTCAAGGCAACTTGCAAACCATCCTCAAGATTCAACTCTTCCAAGAGTTCATCCGCTAATTCATCCATCGCTTCGATGTAGAAGACTTGCCCATCGATGGTGGCTCGCTTCATCACATCATTGATGTCAAACTCTAGTACCTCATTTTTGCCCAAGTGAAGGTCGATCTTTCCCTTTCTAACATCAATAATTGCACCCGCGGTTGCCAAGAAAGGTCTACCGAAAATCAATGGATCTTTAGGCTCCTCGTCCATTTTCAAGACAACAAAATCCGTTGGAACTATGAAATCTCCAATCATGATAGGTAAGTCCTCAAGCATTCCAATAGGATGTCTCACCGATCTATCCGCTAGGATAAGAGAAATCTTACAAGTTTTGTAGCGGACAAACCCAAGGCTCTTTGCAACCGAAAGCGGCATCAAGCTAACACTTGCTTCAAGATCGCATTAACACTTGTCAAAAGCTAATGGTCCAAGAGCGCAAGGTAGAGTGAAACTATTGGGGTCACCAAGCTTCTTCGGGATTGCTTTCTTTTGGATGATGACACTACATTCATGAGTTAGCACCACCATGCTTTCCATCTCATTCGATCTTTCTTTGATGGCATCCTTAAGGAACTTGGCATATTGTGGCACTAGGAGGAGCGAATCAACTAATGGCATGGTAAGTTCAACCTTTTCCATTTGTCTATTAAATATTGCCCTATACTTCTCCAAGAATTGTTTCTTGAAGCGGCTTGGGAATGGTAGCTTCGAGACATAAGGTGGTGGTGGGACAAATAAGGTCTCTCTCTTCTTGGGCTTATCTTGAGCAACAACTTCCTTCTCTTTGTCTTTAATACCCACAATGCCATCCTTAGTCACATATTTTTCAGTTTCAAGCTTCTCCCCCCCCCAACTTGGACATCGGTGACCTCATCGATTTTAGGAGCTTCACGAGAGGGAAGTTCCTTACCACATCGAAGTGTGATAGCGTTCATTATGAAGTGTTGAAACGACCGCACTCTTTTTTTTTTTTTGTAGAAATAATTAAACAATAATAATTAGACAATACAAGCACAAGTTCTACAGCTTACACAAGCTAACGGTTTTATAACAGTAAAAGCAACAACAACAATAATAAAAACCCCGGGTCCTAATCATCCCCTCTTCACTGCCTCGATTCCACGATCACGCCTTATCTTTACATGCATCGACAAAAGTGATGCATCAACATTTGGCTAACCAAATGCTGATTGAGATTGATCATCCCAATAACAGGCTACCAATAAGCACAACAAACAGCAATTATCAGTACGAAGAATTAATTAACACCAATTAAAACTTCCAACACAAATAGCAATTCAACTCCATGAAAAACTATACCAACTCCTAGCAATTCCATTCCAAGAAAAGCTAGACACACAGCCTGAAAGGTAACCCACAACACGCTTCCAAGGCACAACCAACGACTGGTATCGACCGATACCCCCTGGTATCGATCGATACCGAAACACCACGAATCTCCCGACAAGGGGCTGGTATCGAACGATACACCCCTGGTATCGATCGATACCCAAACACACGAGTCTACCGACAAGGGACATGTATCGATCGATACTCACCTGTGAATCACAACCTGCGCGAGATCTAAACCCAGAAATCGCCATAAATCGCCAAGACAAGGCCCCAAACTCAGCAATCAAGCTTAACTAAGCATCACACAAGCTTAATTGCTAACCTTTGGTCATAACTCACCTTAGATCGGCTGGATCTAGCTCTAGAATGACTTCCCCAAGCTCAAGAAGACCTCCCTCTCTTCTCACAAGCTCACGCCAAAACCAAGCTCTTCCAATCTCTTCTTCAAGCTTCTCTCAAGCTCAAACCCTCTTGATCTCGCAAGATCCAAGCTTCACCAAGCTCTTCTTTCCCTTCCTCTCTCTCTCTCTCTCTCACGCCAGACCAAGACTCTATTTTTCCCCAAATGAATGGTTCCAAGCGCAAGAAGAGAAGAGGAAGAAGATAAAAAGGAGAAATCCCGACTGGTGTCGATCGATACAGGCCAATATCGATCGATACCAACTCCAGAACAACCCGAATTAATTATTTTTCCCCAATAATCAATTCTTCCGGAACGCGGGCGTTACAATTCTCCCCCACTAACTTAGACTCGACCTCGAATCTTCGTTACCGTTCATCTCCCATGAACCGCTCATCTCCAATGAACCTTAATCGTCGCAACGATTACATAAACCTTGGCCAACCCGGCCATCTCAACACTCACACGAGGTCCAAAACCAACCTCCGAGGTTTCCCACTCAGTCCCTATGCTTATGACACCGCGGCATCATATGTACTTATTGCTCAACACAAGCCAACCCCATCACTCAAGACACCGCAGCATCTCCGAGTTCCGAGCATCAGCCATATCCCGCAGGATATCCACCATACCTCGCAAGGTATCAACCATACCACATCACCCAAGACACCGCAGCATCTCCGAGTTCTGCGTATCTGCCGTACCACTCCACTCGGTAATATAACCTGCAAGAGTCTCAATACCCCATACCACTCAATTCTAGGCAATATATCCTACGTCTAGGATATACTCCTTACGAATCCACGGTATCACGTATCACTCTAGGCTATAAATCTCCCGAGCCTGGGTACATCGCCAGTCACACTCTCAAGACACACAGTCCTGCGAGCTATCGGCACCAGAGGAACCAGTCCTCTCAACGAGCAATAAGTCACATATCTATAAGCATCTCGACTGAACTACCTCCCGTGATCCGTGTAAATCCTCGCAAGGCAACACCGGCATCACCCATATTCCATACCCGGAATATCTGGCGTGCATAACAAATAACCCGGCCCTTGCACCGCCCTTGCGCACCCTCCAGTGTCAGCTCGCTTTAGAGAAACTTGTCAAGACGACTATGACTAGGCTAACTTTAACACCCAACAACTCTCTGCAGTAGGTCATCAGTACAAACGTAATAAAACAAACAAGTACCATACGCCTGCAATCCGACCCACCACATAGAACCGCTAAGTGAATTAACCCGGTCCCGTCACTCGACTCATTTTTCCGAACAAGCTTAACTGAAACACGCATCGCTCACAACAACAATAAGAACATCCATCTTATCACTCTCTTGCATTAACGTTTTTTACCCCAAACGTAATGCGAAACCGTGATTCCCAAAGTCACTAATAATAAGAAATACTCATCTTATTACACATCATAATGTAAACATCGTTCTACACAACGGAAATACAAAATGAAACACACATAGCATACAGCTATAACCGAAATTGGAACCTCTCGATGGAACTCAAGCCGCAGCTTGCTTCTGGAACCACTTCCGGAACCTCGCTTCCATCCTAGCCTCTGGCTCCCAAGTTTCCTCCTGCACTCCGCCACAGTCCCACAGAATTCGCATCATCGAAATCTTCTTCCGACGAAGCTCCTTGACCCTCCGCTCGAGAACTCTCGAAGGTCTCGCCTCAACGGTCATATTAGGCTGGAGATCTGACGGAATCTCAGCCAATACCTCGTCACCCCTATGCAAACACTTCTTCAGCATCGACACATGGAAGACCTTATGAAATGCTTGCATAGCCACGGGTAACTCCAACCGATACACTACCGGTCCAACACGCTCTACAATCCGGAACGGCCCCATATACCTCGGACTCAACTTAGTCGCAGTAATGGACCTGTTCGGACCTCTCAGTAAAGCCATCTTGAGATACACACTATCTCCCACCGTGAACACAAGCTCTATCCGCCTCTTATCGGCATAACTCTTTTGCCGATCTTGGGCCTCTTTCATGTTCAGCTTCAAAACCCGAATCTTTTCCGTGGTTTCCTAAACAAAACTCGCACCCAAAGTGCTCCTCTCCCCCACTTGTGTCCAACACAAGGGGGTACGACATGGCCTCCCATACATAGCTTCATATGGAGCCATCCCAATACTCGCCTGGTAACTATTGTTATACGCAAACTCTACCAAGCTCAAGTGATCCACCCAGTGACCACCCCAATCCAGCACGCACATCCTCAACAAATCCTCCAAAGTCTGGATGGTCCGCTCGGACTGCCCATCTGTCTGAGGATGATACGCCGTGCTCAAGTGCAGTTTCGTGCCCATCTCCGCCTGAAACGCCTTCCAGAACTCCGATGTGAACTTAGGATCCCGGTCAGAAACAATGGTCACCGGTACTCCATACAGTCTCACAATCTCCTGCACGTACTTCCTAGCCAAAACCGCTGCCCCATCGGTCTTTTTAATGGCCAGAAAACGCGCACACTTGGTCAATCGATCAACGATGACCCAAACAACATCCTTGGTCCGAGAAACTGGTAGACCCACCACGAAATCCATAGTGATCATATCCCACTTCCACTCTGGAATGGGTAAACTCCGCAACAAACCACTCGGAACTTGGTGCTCCGCCTTTACTAACTGGCACACGTTGCACGACGCAACCCAGTTAGCCACATCCTTCTTCATCCCGACCCAATGATAATAGCGCTTAAGATCGCGGTACATCTTAGTCGCTCCTGGATGAATCGCGAACATACTCGAATGTGCCTCACTCAGGATCTCTCGCCGAAAATCCTCATCCAAAGGTACGCATACCCTCCCATTAACAAGGATAGTGCCGTTCGCAGATACCTCATACTCAGGAACCCTCCGCTCTCGCAGCCTTAACCAAAACCTCATCCTTTTCCTAAGCCAACCGAACTCTGCTCAAAAGATCCGCCTGGTTAGCCGCCTCGAAGCTAAAAGGTTCCTGAGATACAACACATAAGCGCAATGTGCGAATATCGCTCACCAAGGACTCAATCTCGAGCTCCCGAGCCAAAGCCACCCGCTTCCGACTCAACGCATCCGCAACCAGATTAGCCTTACGAGGATGGTAAGCTATCTCCAGATCATAATCGGCCACTAGCTCCATCCAGCGCATCTGCCTCAAATTCAACTCAGGCTGAGTGAAAATGTACTTCAAGCTCTTATGATCTGTGAACACCTGCACCTTTCCGCCATAAAGATAAGATCTCCAAATCTTTAAAGCGAAAACTACTGCAGCCATCTCCAGGTCATGGGTAGGGTAGTTGCCCTCATGCTTCCGCAGCTGCCGCGAAGCATAGGCAATAACCTTCCCCCGCTGCATCAACACACAACCAAGACCCACTCCCGACGCATCGGTGTACACCACGTAAGGCTCGCCCGACTCAGGCAACGCCAATACTGGAGTACTAGTCAACATGGCCTTCAATTCCGCGAAACTCTCTTCACACTCTGAGGACCACACGAAAGGAACATCCTTCCCCGTCAGCTTCGTTATAGACTTAGCCAGACTCGCGAAACCCTTGACGAACCGCCGATAATACCCTGCCAACCCGAGAAAACTCCGAATCTCAGTAGCATTCCTCGGCCTCGGCCAAGTACTAATGGCATGGATCTTCTCCGGATCTACCGACACTCCCTCCGCAGAGACAATGTGACCCAGAAAACCGATCTCCCGCTGCCAGAAGCTACACTTGCTCAACTTAGCGAATAACTTCTGTTCCCGCAGCTTCGAAAGAACCACACGCAGATGCACCTCATGCTCCTCCCGGCTCCTCGAATTCACCAAGATATCATCGATAAAGATGATCACGAACTCATCTAGATACTCCTGGAAAACGCTGTTCATCAATCTCATAAATGCAGCCGCTGCATTCGTCAACCCAAATGGCATCACCACAAACTCGTAGTGGCCATAACGAAATCTGAAAGCCGTCTTCCGGATATCTACCTCATCGATGGGAATCTGATGATATCCCGACGCCAAGTCAATCTTGGAGAACCAAGTAGCCCTTCTCAACTGATCCAACAACTCATCAATTCGAGGAAGAGGATACATGTTCTTCACTGTGACTCGGTTAAGTCCCCGGTAGTCAATACACAACCGAAAACTCCCGTCCTTCTTCTTCACGAACAACACTGGTGCTCCCCACGGTGAAGAACTTGGGTGAATAAACCCATTGTTCAACAACTCCGCCAGCTGCTTCTTCAGCTCTGCCATCTCTGCGGGAGCCATCCTATAAGGAGCCCTGGATATCGGTGCCGTCCCTGGTTCCAACTCGATCGTGAAAGGATCCGACCTAGATGGTGGCAACCCCTGCAACGACTGGAACACATCCTGGAACTCCAAACCACGCGAATATCCTGAATCCTAGCCTCTCCGACGGCCTCCGGCAAGGAAATAGTAGCTAAATACGCCTCGCAACCCCTCTCGATCAGACGCTCCGCGTGCACAACCGAGATCACGAGACTCCCGGAAGTCGGTCTCACACCCTGATACACCAACTTCCCTTTCCCATGGTCGAACTCGACTCGCCCTCGGTGACAGTCCAGATGCGCTCTGAACTTCCCGAGCCAATCCATGCCCAAGATGACATCGTACAGCTCCACGGAGCAGATAATCAAATCAGCAGGCATGGACTCTCCTGCCACCTGAACATCCACGTCTCGCACCCGACCGTGAATTCTCAGAAGCTTCCCTCCGGCAACCTCCACGAAACCCAAACTCACACCGGGCTCGCTTCGAAGGTTAGCCTTCTCGGCCAACTCCGGGGAAACGAAGCAATGCGATGCTCCCGTGTCAAACAACACATGACACTCTACACCCCCAACACACAAGGTCCCTGCACATATACATGTGCCGAGAACCTTAACACCCCGACAAGCACGACATTCCCCAACACAGAATTAAACTTAGATGAGTCTAAGAAAATACCTGTGATCGGCCTGGAACTCGGCTCTCCGGACTCGGTGATGGAGTACACTCGAGGCGCTGATGCCACCTGCTTGATGGGCTGCACCACCGTGGTCTCACTCTGCCGCAACTGGGGACATTGAGGCCTGATGTGACCCGCCTCCTTGCAGTGATAGCACACTCGAGAATCCACTCGCACTCCGCCCTTCTAAGGACAGCTCGCCACTCGGTGATCCATGCTCCCACATCCAAAGCAACCCGGACCACCCCGACTACCTCTCGAAGCGCTCTCCCGCTTCCGCTTCTGTCCTTGCATCGGCTTACCGCCTCTGCTCGGACCGGACTTCTGCTGCACAGATCTCGCCAGAAAACTCGGTGTAACCGCTACCACCTCGTCCTTCAGACCCTCCTCAAGCAAAGCTGCAGTCTCAACCAACTCATCAACCGTGCAGAAAGCCCTCACCATGCAACGGTTCCTCAAGTCAACCCGAAGACCCATCAGAAATCTCTGCACACGGGCCGACTCACTCTCAACCGCTCGTCTAACATAAGACCCGAGCTGGTTGAACTCCACCTCATACTCGCGTACCGACCGATCCCCCTGAGTCAAACTCGCAAGCCTCGACTCTATCCGGTTGAACGCCTCCTGAGGGAAGTACTTGGAGTTAAACTCCTCCACAAAATCCGCCCAAGCTATCGCGGCCTGAACTCTCGGTGCTGCCACACCCCTCCACCAGAGATGCGCATCACCCTCCAGATAATGGACCGGGATGTCCACTTGCTTTCCCGCGGGACACCTACTCGAGAGGAAATTCCTCTCTACCCTCCTCAGCCACGCATCCGCGTCCTCAGGATTAGCACCTCCAGAGAAGAACCCCGTGCCATTCCTCTGCATCTGCTCCATCATCCAAAGGTAGGATGGGAGCTCCTCAGCAACCGCAGCTGCCACCTGAGGCTCCTAGAACCGTATGGGCTCTGATACCAAAATTGAAACGACCGCACTCTTTTTTTTTTTTTTGCAGAAATAATTAAACAATAATAATTAGACAATACAAGCACAAGTTCTACAGCTTACACAAGCTAACAGTTTTATAACAGTAAAAGCAACAACAACAATAATAAAAACCCCGGGTCCTAATCATCCCCTCTTCACTGCCTCGATTCCACGATCACGCCTTATCTTTACCTGCATCGACAAAAGTGATGCATCAACATTTGGCTAACCAAATGCTGAGTGAGATTGATCATCCCAACAACAGGCTACCAATAAGCACAACAAACAGCAATTATCAGTACGAAGAATTAATTAACACCAATTAAAACTTCCAACACAAATAGCAATTCAACTCCATGAAAAACTATACCAACGCCTAGCAATTCCATTCCAAGAAAAGCTAGCCACACAGCCTGAAAGGTAACCCACAACACGCTTCCAAGGCACAACCAACGACTGCTATCGACCGATACCCCCCTGGCATCGATCGATATCGAAACACCACGAATCTCCCGACAAGGGACTGGTATCGACCGATACACCCCCTGGTATCGATCGATACCCAAACACACGAGTCTACCGACAAGGGACATGTATCGATCGATACTCACATGGTATCGATCGATACTCACCTGCGATTCACAACCTGCGCGAGATCTAAACCCATAAATCGCCATAAATCGCCAAGATAAGGCCCCAAACTCAGCAATCAAGCTTAACTAAGCATCACACAAGCTTAATTGCTAACCTTTGGTCACAACTCACCTTAGATCGGCTGGATCTAGCTCTAGAATGACTTCCCCAAGCTCAAGAAGACCTCCCTCTCTTCTCACAAGCTCACGCCAAAACCAAGCTCTTCCAACCTCTTCTTCAAGCTTCTCCCAAGCTTGATATGCTCAATTTAATACCCTAAAAAGTACTAAAGCAGTTGCTGCAGTAAATCAAGGGGTCGAACACAAGAACTCAAAGATCACTCAATAGATTCTATAGATCAGAAACAAGCTAAACCAGATGAT
>PKML01037245.1:84121-94541 GCA_002933935.1 Eutrema yunnanense
AAAATAAAGCATAGCCTAAACAATGGCTGTAAAATCCTATTTATAACCTAAATCACGATTTGGGGCCTTCTTGTAATTATCAGAGACTTCTGGACCAAGTTGCAATTCTTCAACTCTTCATTAAGTCGCGATGTCGTGTCTGCTGTGCTGGGTATCGATCGATACCATGGGGGTATCGATCGATGCTAGACGTGAAAACAGGTACTCAGCGACACGATCTTCTGCTTCTGCTCCAAATGCTCCAGAAAGCTCCAATACTTCCAATAATTTCCCAAACGTGCTATGACCTGTAAAAGACTCTAAAACACTACAAAACACTAGAAAAGACTCTATAAAAGGACTTATATCATGGCCTAAATGGGGTAAAAACCATGATATATCAAAGCTCAAGATCCAAGCTTCACCAAGCTCTTCTTTCCCTTCCTCTCTCTCTCTCTATCTCTCTCTCTCACGCCAGACCAAGACTCTATTTTTCCCCAAATGAATGGTTCCACGCGCAAGAAGAGAAGAGGAAGAAGATAAAAAGGAGAAATCCCGACTGGTGTCGATCGATACAGGCCAGTATCGATCGATACCAACTCCAGAACAACCCGAATTAATTATTTTTCTCCAATAATCAATTCTTCCGGAACGCGGGCTTTACAAGTGTGATAGCGTTCCTTACCACATTGAAGTGTAAATGGCACTTTTGGATTTGAGCTCCCATTTTTAGTCTTCTCCCTTTCTTTATTCTTGTTTGCTTGAGGACAAGCAAATGTTTAAGTTTGGGGGAATTGATATACTCATATATTGCATGTTTTAGCATACATTTCACTTAGAGCTGTGTGTCATTTACATGCATAATCATGGTTTTGTCTTGCATTTAGGTATCATTTAGAGATTAGAACATTTGCATTAGGTCTAGTGAGTTTTTGCATGTTTTGGAGTACTTTCTAGGTGATTGGAGGCAGTTTGGCTACATTTGGAGAAATGGGCCGAAGTAGAATGCAAAGTCCATCCGAGATGCCGGAAATATATAGCTGGACGGAGGCCCTCCGATCGGAATCAGCTTTCACAAACTTCATAGAAGTTTCATAGAAGTGAGTTAGCTGTCCAGGGGAGTTTGAATCAGGTCATTCGGACATCTGGTTAGGGAGTTATTGCGGTTTTAAGTAAGACGTATCCGCCTGGCCGAGAGACCAAAGACTACGTCTCACCCGGCATGGAACATGACCATCAATACCGCCCCAATTATGACCGGTACACACGTCCGGTGCTGCACCAGCTCACGACCAGGAGGAATACCGGCCTCCCATACCGGCCCCAATTTGCCCCGCGTAGAAGCTCTCGCCGAAGCCAGCCGAAGTATCTGAAAGATCAGGCCAAAGGAAGATCTTCCCATACCCAGTTTAATCTGAGATCTTGATAAAAGTCATAAACAATCGAGCTGAATTTCGTTTAGTGGTGGTTTCTTGTCATTCAGATTAGTTGTTCAAGAGATATGGCAAATATAGCAAGGACACGTCTGTCTGTCATCCAGACGAGTTCTGCTCCAAATAAGATGTCTGAAAGATCAACCCAGACGAAGGGTTTCCACTCCGATTCAGCTTCTGCTTTCATTATATAAGTTGTAGCCCAGTGAGTTAGCTATCCACAAAATGTTGTTTGAGACTATTCGGACATGTATTCCAGGAGATATCGCGGTTTTACCAACCAATGCTCTTCTCACCTCGACCCACTTTCAACCGGGTCAATACCCGGTTTGTCCCGGGTTGACCCGGTCTGACCCAGCTCAAGAAACACCTTTTAAATATTGTAAAAACCCTTTTTTAGATCTATCTCCTTTTTTATGTTTTTTCTCCCTTTTTCTCTCTAGAACAAAGACTTGGCTTTTTAGGGTTCTTGGGATTTTTCCCAAAGATCTCTTTGATTTATGCAAGTTTGAGTTTATATCTTTTCATCTTTCTCTAATCTTTCACTTTTCTATTGCCTAATCATGATTAACATCACCTCTTTCACAAGATTTGGTGTGTTCTTCATGACTAGTGAGTAGTCTTTTAGGATATGATTTCCCTTCTTGATTAGTGGTTTTAAAGCTAGATCTAGCTTGAGAAAGTGGATTTATATCAAAAGGTATTTCATGCACACAAGGTGTTTGATGAAATGCCTTGATGAACTAATCAAGAGATATTCATTTCTAGCCTAAGGGATTAGTTGTCTAGAGTGATTATTTGGTTGATCTTGAATGATAGATTTAAAGCTTGCTAATTAGTGATTCACAATGAGAATTTGATATTGAATTAGTAATTAGCAAAGTAATTAATGTCTTGAGAGAGGATTAGTTAAGATTAGTGATCTTTGCCTAGGGATTAGTCTTCATTAAGCATTGGACATCATTAATTAGCCATTAGATTTCCCTATCTCAATTACCTTATCTTTGAATTCACCTTTTATCATTGTTTTATTCACCGTTTAGCGTCTTTAGCTCTTGTCACTTGTCTTTTAATTGATAGTTCACTAGTTTAATCACCAAAACCATTTTGTTTGCTTGAATTAAAGAGTGTCTTGCATTGAACTAGACACCTAAAACACTACAATGACATGTGTATTTAGGATTGATTCGTAAGTAGGATAAAATTCTATTTATCAATAATTGATAGTAGGATTTTTACTAATCAATTACTCAAATCCCACTCATGTCATTGTGGTATTTAAGATATCGAACCAAGGAGGTGAGAAACTATATAAGCTAAGCAAACAAGTGGTTTAAATCTAAGCTCTAGCAACCTAATTCAATTTGAACAAGTAAACAAGACTAAATAGCTTAATTGAGATGAACAAATTAATAAAGGTAAGCTCTTTGATGAGGTTATAGACTTTAGGGAGTTCTATGATTAACCTATGAAGCCTAAACAAACAATCAAACATGTTTTCCTTCGCCTAGAATACCTAAACAAGACTAATCCACTCTCATGGCACTAACCACTTTGTTAATTAACTAATCAAGAACAAACTCTTATTTGTGAAAAGTTGATTACCAAGCATTAATTACATGTTCATATGGCCATAGTACTCCTTAAACAACTACTCTCATAGATTAAGCAAGTAAAATCTCTTATTTAGTTCTTGGGGCATTTCATCGAACCCCTTGTGTGCATGAAATGCCTTATGTCTAGATTAGCTTTCTCAAACCTAATCTATCATTATGAACCCTAAACAAGAGAGGAAACATGTAATTTAATCACTAGACATCATAGATCAAACAAGAAAACCCCTAATCAACCTCATCCATGAGCCCTAAAAGAACCTACTCACTAATCATAGTGAAACCTTCAAATTCCATAAGGAAGATGATTGAATCCATGATTAGAGATTAGGAAGATTAAAATGAAAGAAAGATTAGATAGATTAAGAAGAATTAAACTCAAGATTGCATTAAAATCAAAAGGTCTCTTACAAAAATCCAAGAACAAAATAAAAGAGAGGTTTTTGCCTTAGGAAAATTAGGGAAAAAAGACTTAGAATGAAATTTGAGTTTTTTTGAAATTTGGGTATTGACCCGGTTGAAAGTGGGTCAAGGTGAGAAGAGCACCGGTTGGTAAAACCACGATATCTCATGGAATACATGTCCGAATGGTCTCAAACAACTTCCTGTGGATAGCTAACTTACTGGGATACAACTTCTATGAAGAACGTAGAAGCTGAATCGGAGTGGAAACCCTTCGTCAGGGTTGATCTTGCAGACGTCGTATTTGGAGCAGAACTCGTTTGGATGCCAGACAGACGTGTCCTTGGTATATTTTCCATATCTCTTGAACGGCTGATCTAATGACATGAAACCACCACTAAACGAAATTCAGCTCGATTGGCTATGACTTTCATCAAGACCTCAGATTAATCTGGGCACGGGAAGGTCTTCATTTGGCCTGATCATTGAGTCACTTCGGCTGGCTTGGGCGAGAGCTTCTACGCCGGGCAAAGTTGGGCCGGTATTGTGATATATCATGGTTTTTACCCTATTTAGGCCATGATATAAGTCCTTTTATAGAGTCTTTTCTAGTGTTTTGTAGTCTTTTAGAGTCTTTTACAGGTCTTAGCACGTTTGGAGCTTAATTGGAGATATTGGAGCTTTCTTGAACATTCTGGAGTGAAGCAGAAGATCCGTGTAGCATACCCGTCGAAATCACATTATCGATCGATACCCGTCGAGGAAACAGAAGGATCGCGACTTATGAAAGAGTTGAAGAATTGCAGAATTGGCCCAGAAGACTTTGATATTTACAAGATGGCCCATAACGTGTTTTAGCATATAAATTAGGTTTTCAGCCACATGTTTAGGCTAAGCTTTATTTTCTATACTTTGGTTTGAGACAAGTCTGAATCTCCCTTCGTCCGAGATCAAATCTTAAAACCTTTTGCTATTATTATTTTCTATTGATGATTTATTCAAACATGTTGATTGTTTCATTCTCCATGTCTGAGTAGATCCACCTTAGGTTTGGGGTTTTCTCATAGGGATTTCTTTGAATGCTAGGTTGATTTATTATTAGGATTCACTATCTGAATTAGTTCTTCACCTTAGGTTGTTCTCAAAGCTAATTCTAGATTGATCACCTAGAACTTAGATCTTAGGATAATTGATTAGGCACGAGAGTGCGATTAATTACCTGATAGAACCTAGGTGAGCAAATTGATTATTCGCAAAGAGATTTGGTTTAATTAATTTGTGAACATATCAAACCTGATTTTAAAGCTGATTTAGACTTTAGGATTCGCAAAGAGATTTGGAATTCCTAGGATTTAGATTTAGATAGTTTTCGCAACGAGAGTTGGTTAATTATATTTTAGTGATTTGAGTTCTAAAACCGTGCTTAATCTGAATCATGTTAGTTAATTTACCTGCATTCATTGATTTCCTGAGAAATACCCTGAGTCTATATTCCTCCAACTGAATTTACAAACGCTTTTACTTGCAATCTTGTTTTCAATTATATCCTTTGATTTAGCTTATTTTGGATCTATATATACAATCTATTGTGTGATAACTGAGTTCTTGTGTTCGACCCCTGATTTACTGCAGCAACTGCTTTAGTACTATTTAGGGTATTAAATTGAGCATATCATATGGGACGGCCGGTATGGAGGTACTTTGAGCAAGGATTTCATACCTGGCCGGTGTAGAGGGCCGGCATTCTTCCTGCCTGTGGAGTGGTGGCGTACCGGACGTGCATGCCGGGCCAAGTTAGGCCGGTTTGGGAGCTTCGAATGTTTTGTGTCGGGCGAATTTTGGGGGGCATGGAGGGCCGGTATGGAGGTGCTTTGGGCAAGGAGTTCATGCCTGGCCGGTGTAGAGGGCCGGCATTCTTCCTGCCCGTGTGATGGTTTCATACCGGACGTGCATGCCGGGTGTAATTGGGGCGGTACAGGTCTTGGTCTCTCGGCCAGGAGGATACGTCTTCCTTAAAACTGCGATAACTCCCTAACCAGATGTCCGAATGACCTTATTCAAACTTCCCTGGACAGCTAACTCACTCCTCTTAATCTTCCATGAAGGTCGTCAAAGCTGATTCAGATCGGAGGGCCTTCTCTCAGCCACATATATCCGGCGTCCCGGATGGACTTTGCATTCTACTTTGGCCAATTTCTCAAAGTATCATCATTTGTCTCCAAATCACCTAAAAACACTTCATATGCATGCAAAAATCATAGGAACTAATGAAAAGCACCTAACACTATAATTAAAACCAAAATGCTAAACACAACTATGCTCATGCATGCAAATGACTAAAAGTGTTAACTAAAATGCAAGCTAGAACATGTAAAATGCATGAATATCAACTCCACAAAAATTATTTATTTGCTTGTCCCCAAGCAAACAAACAAGAAAAGGAGAGAGAGAGCGATGAAGATGAGATAGAGTCCAAAAATATCAACAAAAGAAAACCATTCAATGGTTATTCTAAAATGCACTTGAACAATCTCTAATCCAAAAGATTTGGCCATACTCATCACAATATGAATCAAGCTCAAGAATTAGCCTACACAAGCGTTCATATCCCCAAATCATTTAAAATTCATTAAACGAAACCATGAATCACACATATGCACATCAAATGAACTCACTTGGCTAGGGGACAAGGGTTTTAAGATAAAAATGATCTCAATAAATGTGATATAAATGATCTCAATAAATGTGGCAATTCCATATCAAGGGGTCTCTCAACAAATGAATGAACTTTGGCAAAATGCTAAGGGTAAAAATCAATTGATGCATACAAGGATAGACTTTCATGTACCCAATGTCCCAAATGACTTCAACCCTACCTCTAAGCCCCATGTAGATCACTCCTAAGCTACCCTTTTTCCAAGGCAATTTGCCTTTCATAGACCACATACCTCATCGATTTTTCTTCAGTTAAGGACTTGGGGAAAACTTCTTCTTCACCTTTGATCAACAAATGGCTTGGCTCATTTCCTTTTCTTCTTTAGCTCATCTTTTGCTTTTCTTATTTGGTCTCTTTCTTCATCCTTTGGATGCACTAGCCATTTTTGGCTTCTTTTCTTCTTTTTGTAGCTAGACACCATCTTTTCTTTATCACTTAGAGCTATACCAAATATTCATTGCCAACCATTTCAATCATTTGCTTTTCCCCTTCTTCTTCTCCAACTCTTTTCCTCGTTTCTACCTTTTCTTTTCATTGCACGCCCAAGACTTTCTCTTTTCATTCCACCCCAAACTCCCCATCTATCTAACCTAACATATGCTTAGCCCGATGATGTGCGAGCTATATCTACATGAAAATCTTTCCTTGTCACTCTAAACCCAACACTTTTTGCCAAGTCCATTCGAAAAAATATAGGCCTCACAACACTCACTAGAGAATTAAGCTAGAAAGGAGGATAAGTTAAGGGTGAGGATAACCGTCCCAAAGATGGGGATCGGCTACTTGGACTAACAAGAGTGGTAAAAAGGAAGAAGATAGCCCAAGTATGTCTATGGTATCCATGAGTCCATTTTTCAATGCATAAACATGATAATTACTAGTCAAATTAAGGGTTCAAATAGTTAGGATATGGTTCAATTCAAAGGTTTTTTCAACCAAGACGAAAGCATCAATACATATGATCCAAGTATGGTGAGTCCTTACTTTCAAGTTGTTCAAATGCATTTAACTACTAAAGCTTAAGTTGACATTTTACAAGGACAATTTCATCATTGCACCCATGCGTATGAATGCAAATCCTATATAAACTCTAGACTCAATCTTAATATGAGATGCAACTAGATGACTTATATGAATGCAAAATTTTCAAATTTTTGAGGTTTTTCTATGCATGGCACTCAAGTATGAAAATAGAAGAATAAGAAAACAAAACACAAGGTCAAATTACACAAACCCCTCCCCCAAACTTGAATTGCACCGTCTCGGTGCAACAAAAGTCAAGAGAAAGCAAACATAATGCAAAAAGATGAATGTACAATGCAATGGAGTGTAGTTCAAACCTTGGAATGGAGGAGAGAGAGTGGTCGAAAGGCCAAGAGAAGCCATACTCATCACGTTGGTTCCTCACATCTTTTCTTGAAGCTCATGACCACTAGACCACCAAGAAACCTTGCAACCATTCAACAAAAGATCAAAACGCCCAAGAAACACAAAATTTAAACTAGAAAGCAAAGAGAATATATACAATGATAAACATGGGAATGTCTCCCAAGTGAACTTTGATTAAAGTCGCTAAGTTTTACTTTGGTTACCCTTTTAGGCGGGTGATGGAGGAGTGTGAGCACACCATGGTGGATCGTTGAGGTCAAGCTTGAGGACCTTGTTCATGACCTCTTGAAGACCTTTTGGACCTTTCTCCTTAAGCTCGGTGGTGAGGAATGCTTTAACCTTGGCAAAGGGTTTGGATCTTCCCATACACTTCAACTTGTACTCAACGGCTCCATCGTTGTACCTCCAAGGAATGAGTGTCATTGTGTGAAAAGGTGGGACAAGGGTGGGAGGGTGGTTATTGTAGCGCCCGTGTTCCGGGAATTGATTATTGGAGGGAGAATAATTAATTCCTGGGACAGTATCGATCGATACCTGGTGGGCATCGATCGATACCGGCCGGGTTTTCCCTTGTGGTTATCTTCTTCTCTTTCTTCTCTCGAGTATAAAAGCTTATCCTTGGGATAAGGATGAAGCAGAAAAGGAAGAAGGGTCGAGAGGCAGAGAGAGAGAAGGAGAGAAGAAGAGAGAAAGAGAGCGGAAGCTTGGTAAGCTTGGATCTTGCGAGATCAAGGAGGGTTGAGCTTGTGAGAAGCTCGGAGGAGAGCATGGGAGAAGCTGGGCTTGGGCGTGAGCCGGTGGGAAGAGAGAAGTCTTCTAGAGCTCGTCCCATCGTTCCTAAGGTGAGTTGGGACCAAAGGTCAGCATAGAAGCTAGTGTGATAGTTGTTAAGCTTTGTTGATGCTGTCGGTGTGTGGTTCTGGCGAGTTCTGGGTGAGTTCTCGCGGTGGTTGTGGTGAATCGCAGGGAGTATCGATCGATACCATGCGAGTATCGATCGATACCGGCCCTTTGGCGGTGGGCTCGAGTTCTGGTGGATAGACTCGAGGGTTAGTGGTTCGAGGTGATAAGTTGAGTCGTGTGGCATCGATCGATACCAGGTGTGGTACTGGGTGTCGATCGATACCCTGCCCTTGTGTGGGTACCGTGTGTCGTGTGGCATCGATCGATACCAAGTGTGGTGTTGGGTGTCGATCGATACCAAGCCCTTGTGTGGGTACCGTGTGTTGTGGGGCAGCGATCGATACCATGTGTGTATCGATCGATGCCGGTTGTGGCTTCGTGCCGGTGTGAATTGATAATTGTGTTAATTGTTAATTGGTGGCCTGTTGTTGGGATGATCAATCTCACTCAGCATTTGGTTAGCCAAATGTTGATGCATCACTTTTGTCGATGCAGGTAAAGATAAGGCGGGATCGTGGAATCGAGGCGGTGAAGAGGGGATGATTAGGACCCGGGAGTTGTTCCGCTGTTGGGGTATCGGTCGACGCTATGGGAGTATCGGTCGATACCAGTTGTAGTTGTTGTTGTTGTTTTTTTATTATTGAAAAATTTTGCGGTGCGGTCGTCTCAATTTGGTATCAGAGCGCATACGGTTCTAGGAGCCTATGCGGTTCTAGGAGCCCATGTGATTCTAGGAGCCTAGGTGGTTCTAGAGTTAATTGGGTGTTGTGTGGGGTTAGAATCATCCTCTGTGAGCCTTGTAGGATTCCACGGTGAGTATCTCTATTGTGATGATTGTGTTAGCTTTCGTAGCTTGTGGTTCTGCGTGTGTGCAGATGGCTAGAGAGCGTGGTTGAGGTCGTGGCCGTGGTAGAGGTCGTGGCAGTGTGCCGGAGGAGCATGTTGAGGAGTCGCATGCGAGTCGGGTTAGGTCTGAGGGTGTGGTTGGCATGAGTGCCAGTGTGGCTGGTGTTCCAGCGGGTGCTGCGGGTGTAGCAGCGGATGATGCTCGGGCCGAGATGATCGCATTGCGAGGTTGTTGGAGCGGTTACCAGAGAGGGTACCGGCTCAGGCTCCTGTGGTTCCGGGGTTGTGGAGGGTTAGTCTCAGGTGGCAGCTGCGGTTGCTGGAGAGCTCTCATCTTAGGATGATGGAGCAGGTGTAGAGGATTGGCACGGGGTTCTTCTTTGGAGGTGCTAATCCTGAGGACGCGGATGCGTGGTTAAGGAGGGTGGAGAGGAATTTCCCCTCGAGTGGGTGTCCCGGGGGATACCAGGTGGACATTGCGGTCCAGTATCTGGAAGGTGATGCGCATCTCTGGTAGAGGGGTGTGGCAGCACGGAGAGTTCAGGCCGCGATGTCTTGGAGGCGTTCAACCGGATCGAGTCGAGGCCTGCGAGGTTGACTCAAGGGGGGATCGGTTGGTACGCGAGTAGGAGGTGGAGTTTAACCGGCTCGGGTCTTTTGTTAGACGAGCGGTGGGGAGTGAGTCGGCCCGTGTGCAGAGATTCCAGATGGATCCTCGGGTTGACTTGAGGAACCGTTGCATAGTAAAGGGGTTTTTGCTCGGTGGATGAGTTGGCTGAGACTGCGGTTGTGATGGAGGAGGGTCTGAAGGATGAGGTGGTAGTGGTTACACCGAGTTCAGGCGAGATCTATGCAGCAGCAGTCTGGTCCGAGCAGGGGCGGTAGGTCGATGCAAGGACAGAAGGGATGTAGGATGTGATCACGATGGATTCGTGGTGGGTTTACCATTGGAGTTCTGGAATGCGTTTCAGACAGAAATGGGCACGAGGGTGCGTGCTGGATTGGGGTGGTCTAGGGGTGGATCACTTAGGCTTGGTGGAGGTTGCGTATGGCAATGGTTACCAGGCGAGTATTGGGATGGCTCCATATTGCTCTGTATGAGAGGCCATGTTTTACCCCCTTGTGTTGGGCACAAGTGG
>PKML01037245.1:96373-148399 GCA_002933935.1 Eutrema yunnanense
TAATTGTTAATTGGTGGCCTGTTGTTGGGATGATCAATCTCACTCAGCATTTGGTTAGCCAAATGTTGATGCATCACTTTTGTCGATGCAGGTAAAGATAAGGCGGGATCGTGGAATCGAGGCGGTGAAGAGGGGATGATTAGGACCCGGGAGTTGTTCCGCTGTTGGGGTATCGGTCGACGCTATGGGAGTATCGGTCGATACCAGTTGTAGTTGTTGTTGTTGTTTTTTTTTTATTGAAAAATTTTGCGGTGCGGTCGTCTCAGTTATCATTGGGTTTCTTCTTCTTGGTCTTAGTGCATTTACCCTCGGTACTTACTTTCTCTCTCATCATTGTGGTAGAGAAGAGAGATTCCAAGCAAGCTCTATCCAATACTAAAGCTTCTTCAACATTACCATAACCCAAAGCATTCTTGTCATGAGATTCTTTCTTTTTCCTACGAGCCTTTAGGGGTGAAGCTTTTTCTATCTTCTCACAACTACCCATGTCTTTTAGCTTCTCATCATTCCTCTCTTGTTCATCATTCTCCATAATCTCAAATGAGAGAAAGAAGAAAGAGCTTAGGCATGTTCCCTCTAGAGCAAATTCATCGGCAATAGCATTTCCAAAGGTTGGTTCCCTTTTGTTCTTCTCAAAACAACTCTCTTCTTCATGAATCTGTGGGATGGAGGCTAAAGCATACCTTGGAGTTATGCCCACGTCCCTGACTTACTCTTCTTGCTTGGAGTCTCCAAATTGCTCATTAAAACCCTTGGGAGTTTCTTCTTCATCAATCTCCTCGTTGACAATTGGTAAACCGTCACATCCTTTGGTTTCTCGGATGGCAAAGAGAGTTTGACCAATTTGGGTGTCTCCAATTGGAAGGCTAATTGCTCAATCTCATTGGTGATCTCATCATGCAAGCCCTCTATTTTGTCATTCATTGCTCCCATCATCTTGCCAAACTTGATATCATTCATTTGTTGACCTTCTAGGATTTGATGGAGAACCTCTCTTTGTTCCTCTTCTTGTTTAGAGATATGAGCATACACATGGTTCTCTTTGTAGCCTTGTTGATTTCCTTGAACGTCATGGTTAAACCATTGATTGAGAAGTCTACTCTCTTGAACGTAATTCCCCTTGTTGACCACAAAATTGACTTCATCTCGGCGTTGCTCATGAACCAAACAAGCTCTTCTTTGTTACCTTTTCCATTATATCCAATTCATCTTGCCAGCCTTTCAATTCGGAGTCTTGACATAATCTTTCTAGAGGGGTTGTATCATGCCTCTCAATGTAGCTTTCATGACTCTTAGCAAAGTTTTCAACAAGTAGCTCTCCTTACTCTACGGTGAGGTTTGAAAAGCGCCCTTTGCTAGCGGCATCCAATGTCCATTTGTGCTCTTTATCAACTCCCCAATAGAAAGTGCTAAGAATGGCTCCTCTCTTGAACCCATGATGGGGAAAATCTAGAGTGTATGCCTTGAGTCTTCCCCACGCCTCATGAAAGGTCTCATGCATGCCTTGTTTGAAACTCAAGATGTCCTTCCTAGTTTGGATCGTTCTTTGTGTGGGGTAGAACTTATTAAGGAAGATCTCTTTGCAATCATCCCAATACTTCACCAAGTGAGAAGGTAATGCTCTCTCCCATTGGCTTGCTTTTTTTCCAAGAGAAAAACGGAAACAAGATGAGCTTGATACTCTAATGGGTCACTCCTCCAATCCTAATTGTGTCACACAACCTCTCAAAGGAGTCCATATGCTCATAAGGATTTTCCCTTTTCGTCCCCAAGAACCTAGACTCTTGAATCAACCTAACCAAGCTTGCTTTGATTTCATAGGCCTTGGCTTCAATTGGAGGAGGGTGGATTCCATACCTCAATCCACGACAACAAGGCGTATCAAAGCTTCAAACCGTTGGCTTGTCCCTTTGAGCTTGGGTCGGACTTGATGCCAACACTTGAGGTCGTGGTATTTCTTGAAGTTGTGGCATTTCTTGAGGTTTTGGAGCTTGAGAAATGTTGCATTGTCCATCTCTTGATGTTTTAGAACTTCAAGAATGTCTTTTTGATTGACCACCTCAAACACCTCAATCGATCTTGTCTTCCCATTTCTCTTCTTTCGATTTTGGTACCTTTGAAAGCACAATAGAACTAAGGAAGACAAGTTAGTAACAATAACTTAAAGAAACTTCATCATGTCCACAAGATGCATGCACTTAGCTATATGCATTAACATAGTGTAAACAAAAGCCTAGTCTTATTAAGAATCTTAATCCTAATGGTTAATGCTAAACCTCCCCGGCAACGGCGCCAAATTGATAGTGGTAAGTATTCCCGCCTGTCACGCGAGTGACCCGGGTTCGATCCCCGGCTTCGATCCCCGGCAACGGCGCTAATTGATAAATAGAATTTATCCTACTTAAGAATCAAATCTTAAATACACATGTCATTGTAGTATTTTAGGTGTCAATCCAATCTAGGGTCTAGTTCAATGCAACAAGAATACAAGACACTCTTTAATTCAAGCAAACAAAGTGGTTTTGGTGATTAAGCTAGTGAACTATCAATTAAAACACAAGTGACAAAAGCTAAAGACACTAAACGGTGAATAAAACAATGATAAAAGGCGAATTCAAGGATAAGGTAATTGAGATAGGGCAATCCAATGGCTAACTAATGATGTCCAATGCTTAATGAAGACTAATCCCTAGGCAAAGATCACTAATCTTAACTAATCCTCTCTCAAGGCACTAATTACTTTGCTAATTACTAATTCAAGATCAAATTCTCATTTGTGAATCACTAATTAGCAAGCTTTAAGTCTATCATTCAAGATCAACCAAATAATCACTCTAGACAACTAATCCCTTAGGCTAGAAATGAATATCTCTTGATTAGTTCATCAAGGCATTTCATCAAACACCGTGTGTGCATGAAATGGCTTTTGACCTAAATCGACTTTCTCAAGCTAGATCTAGCTTTAAAACCACTAATCAAGAAGGAAAATCATATAATCTAATCCTAGACATCATTAGTCATCCATCAAATTACGCTAAATCTACCAAATCCTCAAATCCTAAAAAACTACTCACTAGTCATGAAGAACACACCAAATCTTGGGAAAGAGGTGATGTTAATCAAGATTAGGGAATAATAAAGTGAAAGATTAGAGAAGGATGAAAATATATAAACTCAAACTTGCATAAATCAAAGAGATCTTTGGGAAAAATCCCAAGAACCCTCAAAAGACAAGTCTTTGTTCTAGAGAGAAAAAGGGAGAAAAAACATAAAAAAGGAGATAGATATAAAAAACGGTTTTTACAATATTTAAAAGGTGTTTCTTGAGCTGGGTCGGACCGGGTCAACCCGGGACAAACCGGGTATTGACCCGGTTGAAAGTGGGTCGAGGTGAGAAGAGCACCGGTTGGTAAAACCGTAATATCTCCTGGAATACATGTCCGAATAGTCTCAAACCACCTCCTGTGGATAGCTAACGCACTGGGCTACAACTTCTATGAAGAACGCAGAAGCTGAATCGGAGTGGAAACCCTTCGTATGTCGGTATGTGTTGATCTTTCAGACGTCGTATTTAGAGCAGAACTCATTTTGGATGCCAGACAGACGTATCTTTGATCTGAATGACATGAAACCAGCACTAAACGAAAGTCAGCTCGATTTTCTATGACTTTCATCAAGACCTCAGATTAAACTGGGCACGGGAAGGTCTTCATTTGGTATGATCTTTCAGATACTTTGGCTGGCTTCGGCGAGAGCTTCTACGCCGGGCAAATTGGGGCCGGTATGGGAGGCCGGTATTCCTCCTGGTCGGGAGTTGGTGCAGCACCGGACGTGTGTATCGGTCATAATTGGGGCGGTATTGATGGTCATGTTCCATGTCGGGTGAGGCGTAGTCTTTGGTCTCTCGGCCACGCGGATACGTCTTCCTTAAAACCGCAATAACTCCCTAACCAGATGTCCGAATGACCTGATTCAAACTCTCTGGACATATAACTCACTGCTCTGAAACTTCCATGAAGGTTATGAAAGCTGATTCAGATCGGAGGGCCTCCTTACACTCACATATTTCCGGCATCTCGGATGGACTTTGCATTTTACTTCGGCTCATTTCTCCAAATATAGCCAAACTGCCTCCAATCACCTAGAAAGTACTCCAAAATATGCAAGAACTCACTAGACCTAATGCAAATAATATAATTTCTAAATGATACCTAAATGCAAGACAAAACCATGATTATGCATGTAAATGACACACAGCTCTAAGTGAAATATATGGTAAAACATGCAATATATGAGTATATCAGTTTATCATTTCATTTTTGCCATCGGAAAGATCATCTTGCTCGTCGTCGTGTGGATCCCCATCGTACCATGGTGGCGGATCACCTAGGGGCTCGAGGCCCAAGTCTCGGTCTCCTAAAAATAACAATAAGTAGACGTTATATTGATTTAAGCAGAGATTCGTAAGAAAACAAATCAAAATCCCCTGCAACGGCGCCAAAAACTTGATGCGTACAGATTGTAAAGAAGCTTCAGGTTTTATATTTATAACCCTAATTGTCTGCAAGGGCACATATGTGCGTTGTAGTACTTAGGGGTCGAACCACAGAGATTTTGTTGTTTCGGTACGAAGCAATCGGATACTTAAATCGAATTGGAACGCAAATAATTTGGAGTTCATTTTGTATCACTAGAATCTAAACTAGACGGTGGAATAGACGAGGTTGTAATCAATTAAACTAAACGCTGGGCTTAAGGGTATTCCCAGGGATTCATGGCTAAAAATGATGTAAAAATAAATGGTAAAGGTAACCAACTATGAAAATTCTTGAACTCGAATCACGAATGTATGATTAGGTCACTACCGTGATCCTAACCAACTGTTACTGACCAACTCGACCAGTAGCTTTCGTTTCTGGCCGCGAAGGGGGTAACGCATTATTTCGTTTAGGATTCGTCATTGCTCACAATGCTCTATAAGTAGCTTCCGTCTCTTATAGCGAAATTGCTCGTTTCATTCAAGTTCAAGAAATTATAAAACACTTCCGCGAATCTAATTCAACCTAGGATCATACTCTAAGTGGAACAAAGAATCATGCATTAACGAATAAGAATAAACGAAGAACTCATAGAAGATTAGAAACCCTAAATCAAACACTTCATCGAATTAAACCATGAAATACCCTTTGAAAAATCCCTTTAAACCCAACTCGGGAATTACTCAATCATACTGTAGCAAAACATCATAGAAGTAATAAAGTATTGTAGAATTAAAGAGATAAAAAGTGAAGAACGAAGAACATAGGTGAAGACGAAGATCGAATGATGATCCCCTTGCGCCTCCTCTCTCTCCTTCGGTGTCGCCTCCTTTTCTCCCTTTTCTTCTGTCTAAAAACGAGCTCCCCTTTTAGAATGACCTAAAACGAGCTTATATAGCTTCTCCCTTCGTCGGATAGCGCTTAGGGTTTTATTAGTAAGTGACAGGATTAGCTCGGGTCTTAAAACGGATTCCGGTGTCGAAATAGAGGCTGGCCACGGGTGCGGGCCTTCCTGGAGTGGCGAACTGGGCTCTGGCCGTGGGTCCGTTCTCTCCAAGAGTGGTGAACTGGCGTTTGGCCGCGGGTGGGAGCTCTTGACTTGCGGTGGACTCCTTCTCGGCAGCCTCATCTGTCTTTTGTGCTTCGGTATGTTTTTGGATCCAACCATTGGACTGTCCCCAATCCAATTGCATTTGAAAGCTGGTTGTCTCTACTTTGTTGTGTCCATATTTGGTGATAATCATACGGTGAGAAGGCCTCCTATGATGGCAAGACTTCTGACGGTCCGAGTTTATCAAAAAGCGTACTTTTGTTCCGAAATTCACTATTTTACTCAGAGTTACCTGAAATGTCTTTCAAAACACTAAAACATGTAAATCATTTGAAAACAGAGTTAAAACACCTGCAAAAGAACATAAAAGTGATCCATAAAATGGTCAAAACTCAGTGTTATCAGAAGATAACGACTTCACCTGTGGTTATGTGTTTTATACATACAAGTACGACGTTCGTCGGACAACTACCAAATACGGAGTATGTGTTAGGGGTGAAATAGATTATTATGGAAATAATAGAAGTGGAGTCCCCCGGCTTGGTTAGGATGAAATGCGTTCTCTTCAAATGTGATTGGTTCGATCCAACAGTCGGTCGAGGGGTGCGAATTAACAAATTTGGTGTGGTTAACGTCAACAAATCACGACGATACAACAAGTTTGAGCCATTTTTCCTAGCGTCACAAGCTGAACAAGTAACATTTGTTCCATATTCGCGAGTTCGAAACACTGGGATCTCATGGTTATCGGTTATTAAAATATCTACAAGGGGTAAATTTGTTGGTGTTGACGATCCTCCAATGCAATAAGATTCTTGTCGTGACATTACTGAACCAGAGATTACGGACAAAGTTCTTTTAATTGATCCCCAAAACATGCAACTTGAATATCTACCTGACGACACATAAGAAGAAGGCAATTCCAATGAGTTTGAAGAGAGTACTGACGAGAATGATGAACCTGAAGATGATGAACACAATGAAGATGATGAACCCAACGAAGATGATGATTATGATTGATTTATGATGTTTTATTTAATTTTGTATAAATCTATTTTAGAACTTACTAATGCCCTAAACCCTAAATTCTGATCTCATCTCCGATTATCTCCGCTAATTTCCCGTTTGAAGAGAGTGACGATTAATTAATCGCCGCACTTTTGGCGGGAAATGAGCGGGGATAATCGGATGGGATCAAAACTTAGGTTTTAGGGCATAAGTATTACGAGTATTACGATGACATTACGACGTTTTAAGTCCAAATCTTCGTAATATCCTCGTAATACAATTTATGGTTTAGGGCATGAGTATTACGACGATTTGGACTTAACACGTCGTAATGTCGTTGTAATACTCGTAATACTCATGCCCTAAACCCTAAATGAGTATTACGACGATTTTGATTTAAAACGTTGCAATGTCATCGTAATACTCAAAACCAAAATTTTGAATCTGATTATAGTGTTGATTATATATGTTGTATAGGATTGGTTTTTCATCGTTTATCTTGTTTTAACTACTCATTGTATATAAAATTTTGAGTTATCATAAAAATCATACTTATATACTTCATGCATATTTATAAGAGCAAATGTTACATATACATTATTATGTAAAATAAGAAAGTATTTCATAAATTAGATTCAATCGTTGTTATTGAATTTGCTGTTTACTATGAGAAGTCTTTGATGCACAAATGTACTTCCTTATTTGTAACTTCCTTATTAGAAAATGTTAATACACGACATATTTGTGTATTGAGGATTTAGGGTTTAGAATTATTTTATTATGACAACTTTACGACGGATCCGTCATAATATCGATAGTACATTACGACGGATCCGTCATAATATCGTCGTAATAGAAAATATTAAATTTATCGCGTGGGGGGGGGGTGGAAATTCAGATTAGGTTTGATCTCGATACCAAAGTCGGATGGAGTGTGTCTGACACCATTAAATCATATTTCATGGAGCCTCACCGCAATTGGTCTGCGGTTTCGAACGATGTTATCGAAACCTGGTTCAAATGTTTCACGGTAATTTTTTTGTTTTGAGAATTAATTATTTTTACTTAACTAATTATAAATATTTTTTAATATTTTCTAATTTTATTGGAGTTTCTTTTTTTATAACAAAAATGGCACTGGGATATTGCGATCAACAAGACGGTGAAGACGAAGTTTAAAATAAAGGCAACATTTCAGCTCAATAATGCCGTCTCCGATTGGAAGAGAAAGTGGGAGGTTGATGGCGATAAGGCGAAGCCCATATATATGTCTTCCGAAGTTTGGGACGGCATGAAGAACTACTGGAGAGATCCGCGTTCGCATAGTGTGGTTGCTAAGTGTTTGGCTTCCCAGAAAATTGTCGCTGGAGACGGTCTTCCGGCGGTTACGCCACATACTTTGGGTCAAACGTCTATTGCGGGAAGGCGCCTTAAAATGGTATGATTTTTTCGGTTAATTCCTATTTTGTGATTTTGTTATTAATTAAAATTATCCATTAATTGTTTTTTTTTTGTATGTCGTTTTGTTTGGGAAACGGAAGCGAACTTCCTCCAATGACCAGAGTTATTGAGGAAACTCACAAAAAGAAAGACGGCTCTTTTGTGGATCCTCGGGCGGAGAAGGTCTACAATGATGGTATGGCAAAGATCGTCGAGCGTCAAACTCAGATCTCTCTGCAGCTATAGCCAGGTAGCTCGTTCCAGTCCACATCTGCTTTGACGACGGCCCAGATGGAAGAGATATACGAAGAGGTAATAATAATTAAATTATATTTTTACGGAATTATTTTGTATTCAATTTACTAAATTTAACGTTTCTTTTTTTTTTATGGTTTCCCCAAAGAAAAATGGCAGAATTTTAGGGATAAGATCGATCCAAGATAGTGTCGTCGCCTCGTCTTCCTCACGTCATTCTTTCGAGGATCTGGTTGTGTTGTGGAACGAGTTAAACTCCGAGATTTGCACTTTGCAGGCGAAACAAGTGGTATATGATGAGAAGATCCAAGGATACGATAGGACAATCCTTGGATACAACTCTCTCTTCGATATTCTTGCCGCGAGTAACCCCGATTTGGCAAGCGCACTGAGGCAACAGCAAACGGGTACATCGACATCGGTCCAGAGGGATGAGCATAAAGATGCGGAAAAGCGAGCGGATCCGCTCGCGGAATTGGAGTGTAGATCAGACGCAGAGCTTTTCGGTATTAACCTAGAAGATAATAATTAGTATTTTGAATTTTATTTTGTATTTTGAACTTATTTTTGAAATTTTAATTTATAATTATTATTTATAATTATTTCATTTATTAATAAGTAATTTTATTAATTTAATAAATAAATATTATATATTATATATATATGATTACGACGATTCTACGACGGATTATTTACATCGCTTTACCAACGAATTTACATCGATATATTACGACGATTTTACAACGGATTTGCCGATACAAAATTCGATAATTCGATGTAATGTTACAACCATATACCATCGATTTTACGACGGATTATTTACATCTCTTTACCAACGAATTTACATCGATATATTACGACGATTTTACGACGGATTTGCCGGTACAAAATTGGATAATTCGACGTAATGTTACAACCCCATACCAACGATATACCAACGAGGTAATTTTGGTCGTTTTGTCGATGTAAAGTTACATCGATTTTACGACAGATTATTTATGATGAATCTTATTTGTCCCAATGTTTCCGACGAGTTTACGACGATTCTCGTGTAACGACGATCCGTTTACGACGATTTGGCAATCGTCGCTAATCCGTCCCAAAGCTTGTTTTACATCAATTCTGTCTGTTGTAATACACCTATTTTCTTGTAGTGTATGAGGTTTGCATCACGTCATAAGATCGAATCATGTTGAAAGATGCACGGGGGAATAGTTCTTCATGATCTGAAGTTGTGGTAAAGGTCAAACATCCAAGGTGAAGATTGTTTGCTCGAAGATGTGTGGCAAGACTGCAAACCGTCGGAGAAATAGAAAACAGGGGCTGGCGGTGATGCACGCCCACGGTGGAAGAAGGGTTGGCCGCGGGTGGAGGAGGTGCGGTCGCGGTGGAGTGATCTCGGACGGATTTCCTTGGTTCGTCATGTTTTCCGTCTCTACTTCGTCTTTCTTGTGAAGAAAGCTTAGGGAAGAGTCTTGAAGGACATTTAAGCTTCACCTTAGCTTCAATCGAGTCTCCAACATGTATCATATGAGCAAGGGTCGAGTGTGCATCAAAGGGGATCCTTTTGTACGTCGAACTCGTCGGTTTGATGTTTTCTTCAAGTTTGATGGGTGCACATTCTTCTTGAACATTTTCAACGTCTTTTGTAGCTCCTCCAGGGTCTAAGAGTGGTTCATCTCCACTGCATGTGTTCATAAAATGAGAGTTCCTTGCGGGAATTGCTGAATAAAATGTATTCTTGTTTATCCTCGAGAAACACATAAGTTGATTTGGATAATCGATGAGTGCTCCAACATGTGAAGGGAATGAAGCACCTAGGATAAACGGTCTTTTCGTATCCTTTATCATCTCCACAACATGGAAACAATAGGAACAAGATAATCTCCCACTCGAAGTCGCAAACTGGGTAAGAAACCGTGTGGAGTTGCATAAAAATAATCTCCATTGGGAACGAATATCTTGGAGGGACGAAAATTCCAAATACCTAAGCTCCTTGTTGTGTCCTTCGGCATGAGATTCATATTAGATCCAATATCACAAAGAGAACCACAAAATTTCATTCCCTCATCGAGCATGGAACAACGAATTTTCCAGGATCCTTCATCTTAGAAAACGTCTTCAATGGTGGCTCGGTTGTATCCGCTAGTGTCTCATCCTTCACGAGATTTGTCTCACATTCAACGTGGTGAGGAGCTGAAGGAGAATAAAGCTTTGGTTCGTCGAGTGGAGGTGATTTATGATCTTGTTTGACGTCTTCAAGATACTCGAACGAATCGATAGAGATAATATCGTCACTAGGAATAGAAACAAGTCCTTCTTTTCGTTGATGTTTTGCTTCGATGACATGAGCTTGAGAATACAAGGAACTTTTATCTGATGACTTTTTTATAACCAATTTTCCTGCGGGTACTCCATCCACTTCGGTAGCAACGTAGTACCCTTCATCTTCGTGCATAGACTCGTTTAGTTCTTGAATAATATTGTCTACATTAGCTTTGGAAAAATCCGCCCCTTCATAGTTTCCCTCTGAATATCTCTTTAGCGTGGATCTAAGCTCTTTTCGTCTTGGTCAAATCATAGCATTGCAATATATCGTGTTCTCCTTATCATCGCGAGGTTCTTGGATGAAGCCTTGGGATCTGCAATGTCTCCAAGGGCGAGATGAGTTCAAAGAGTTCTTCATCAAAATTAGGGGATGATGATTAACTAACCGATTTTATCATATCCATGAATTCGGGGGTGAAGAAGTTGTCTTTGGTCGGTGCAGGTTTCCGATCCATGTAGAACGAGTCACGGTAGTAGTGTGAATCGTGAGAGTAGTGAGCATAAGATGGGCCGTAGTAGACATGCTCGTAGTAGTGATCTCGTTCCAGAGGCGAGTTCATGTTTCAAAATCTGAAACGAAGAAAAACAAAAACGAAAATTAAAAAGAAAAAGAAAAAGTTTGTTTTCGAGTTGATTTACTAACCTCTAAGGTGTGACATAACGGTAGCGATAACTTCCCCGACAACGGCGCCAAAAACTTAATGCGATCGGATTTGTATCAGAAACTTCTGGTTTTAAATTTGTAAACTGATAAGCTCAAATTAATACCCTAAAAGTACTAAAGCTTTGTCGGTTGTAATACTTAGGGATCGAATCCACAGAGACTCACGGAAACACACAATAGATTATATAGATGAGAATTAAGCTAAATGATCAATGATATTGAAAGCAAAACGTAAATTAAAACGGTTGTAAGTTCGATTGGAGAAAGATATGTTCAGGATATTTCTCAGGAAATCAATGAATGCATACAGACTAATTAAACAGGGTTCAGGTTGCGCACGGTTCTTGAACTCAAATCACTAAGGTATAATTAACCAACTCTCGTTGCGAGAATTATCTAAGCCTAAATCCTAGAATTCCAAATCTCTTTGCGAATCCAAAAGTCTAAACCAGCTTTTAGTTCAAGTTTGATTTGTTCACAAAACAACTAAACCAAATCTCTTTGCGAATAGTTATTTTGCTCACCCTAGGTTCTATCAGGTAATTAATCGCACTCTCGTGCTTAATCAATTATCCTAAGATCTAAGTTCTAGGTGATCAATCTAGAATTAGCTTTGAAAATAATCTATGGTGAAGAACTAATTCAGATTGTGAATCCTAACAACTAATCAACATAGCATTCAAAGAAATCCTTTGTGAGAACCCTAAACCTAACAAGAGATCTACTCAGACATGGAAATTGAAGCAATAAACATGTTTGAATAAATCATCAAATAAATAAATAGAAAGAGTAACAAGAGGGTTCGAAATCTTCTCTCGGACGATCAGAGTTTCAGACTTGTCTCCCTTCAAAAGCTCTCTCACAAAACCAAAGTAAAATAAAGCTTAGCCATCAAAGTGGCTGTAAAATCCTATTAAATAACCTAAATCACGTTTTGAGGCTTCTTGTAAATAATAAAGTATTATGGGCAATTTTACAATTCTTCAACTCTTGATTAAAGTCAGGATCGTGTCATGCTGCAGTGAGTTTCGACCGATACTAGTCAATATTGATCGATACTGAGGCTTCAAATCGGGTACTCAGCTACACGAACGTCTGCTTTGCTCCAAAATGCTCCAGAAAGCTCCAATATCTCCAATTATGCTCCATACGTGCTAGAACCTGTAAAAGACTCTAAAACACTACAAAATAGTAGAAAGACTCTATAAAACGGACTTATATCATGGCTTAAACGGGGTATAAACCATGATATATCAACTCCCCTAGACTTAGCCTTTGCTTGCCCTCAAGCAAATATAAGACTAAACTAGAGAAAGAGGTTTGAAAACATAGAGACTCACCTATTCATGAAACATTGCAATGACCATTTTCCTTAGTGCTCCACATATCACATAACCAGTTTCAAATCTAACCACCATGTACTTTTTCGTAGACATTCGCAGCTTCCCAGACTACACACATTATTTCACAGGATTGTTCAATCAATAACCATCCTCGCCAGTTTCATCGCTGCGATTAATACCAAGAACCTTCTAGATTCTTTCTCATACAATATCATGACAAGGAACCACCTTTTTTTACACTTTTGGTATTATTTTCTCTCCCCCAGACTTATTTCTTATTATATTCTCGCATATGCTTATTAAGGTTCGAGACGCAAGTATTGATGGTGTTTGCCACCGAATCCCCGGTTCTTCCCTGAAAAGTAATCAAAGGAGTGGGCGAATAATGGTATCACCGGAAATTTTCCTAACCTCGCTTCCACCTTTGTGTGATCATTTCCTCTGAAGTAGAATAATGGGATTGCTGGAAATTTTCCTAACCCTCTACTCAGAAGAAAATCATTTCATCTTTTAATGCATCTTATTTATTAACTTGTAACAGGGAGAGAAATACCATTACTTTAAAATACATGGGCTCGTTTGTCAGATATGAATGAGGAATCAAGCTCTATGAATACTAACCACATCGATGAAGTGCAAAAAATTTGGCTCAGGCTTTAAAGAACTTTGCTGGAAACATGAGTGTCTTCTAGTTAACTGGTCAGCCTTTGGATTTTTTCATTAGTCGATCTGTAACTGATTTTGTAACAATGGTCACTTAGAAGTAGAGTCAGAACAAAAGATTCAAGAAAAAGATCACAGTCTCCAACAGATTTTGACTCAATAAAACAAATTTTGACTCAAAAACGACTGACTCTAAGAAAAACAAAAACAAAGTCAGCGACTACCTCCCCCAGACTTGAACAACACTGTCCCCAGTGTTATCTAGCCTAAAGTTGTTGAAAGAAAGCAAAAGAACAGAATAGAATTGTGAAAAACAAGAAGTTACCGTGCTGGAACATCGAGTATCGACCGACACACGGCCTGGTATCGATCGATACCAGGCTTAAGTCGACACGATGAACATTTCTCATTCGCGTAGGGTGTCGACCGATACCAATAGGGTATCGATCGACACACGGGCGATTTCGAGTTTTTTGCTCCTTGTTTATCCTGACACAAACACAAAACGAAAAATAAAAAGAAAAAGACCCTTATACAAACTCACCAGTGGGTTGCCTCCCACCAAGCGCTCGTTTAATGTTATTAGCTTGACTGTACCGCCGTTTAGGTAGTGGGTGCATCATCCAGAGGCATTATGTGTCCTTCTGGAATCTCAGCCTTCGCCCAATAGTATTTCACCCTTTGTCCATTGACAGTGAACTCTTCGCCTGAAGGATTTTTTAGGACAATCGCACCATGTGGTCGAACTTCTTTGACTATGAAAGGACCTGACCAACGAGAACACAATTTACCAGGAAACATATGCAAACGAGAGTTATACAGAAATACCTGATCATTTGGTTCAAAGTGTTTGGAGATGATTTTCTTGTCATGGTATGCCTTAGTCGTGTACAGCTTCGAGTTCTCATAGGCAAGATGCCTAATCTTATCGAGCTCATTCAGCTTGATCAATCGCTTCCCAGCAGCAGACTTGATGTCGAAATTCAGCAACTTTGTAGTCCATGCTGCCTTATGCTCGATTTTCACTGGAATATGGCATGCTTTTCCATACAGCAAGTGAAACGGTGTAGTCCCAAGTGGTGTTTTGAAAGCAGTCATGTAAGCCCAAAGTGCGTCATCTAGCTTCACAGACCAATACTTCCTGGTAACATTCACTGTCTTCTCTAAAATTTCGTTGATCTGCCTGTTGGAAACCTCAACTTGTTAAGCAGTCTGAGGGTGATAAGGAGTAGCAACACGATGGTTCACACCATACTTCTTCAGCAACCTCTCAAAAATCTTGTTGATAAAGTGAGAGCCACCATCACTTATCACAATTCGAGGTACTCCAAATCGAGAGAAAATGATGGTCTTAAACAGTTTAAGGACCACCGAAGAATCATTGGTTCTGCTAGCAATAGCTTCAACCCACTTAGACACGTAATCCACATCAACCAAGATGTATTTGTTTCCATATGACGAAGGAAAGGGACCCATAAAATCAATGCCCCAACAATCGAAAATCTCAACCTCAAGGACGAAATTTTGTGGCATCTCATGTCTCTTACTGATCTTCCCTCTCCTCTGACAGGAATCGCACTGCGAAATGAAAGCATGAGCATCCTTAAACAAATTAGGCCACCAGAAGCCTGCTTGAAGAACCTTGGATACTGTCTTGGACGTGGCAAAGTGTCCAGCATAGTCGGATCCATGGCAATGAAACAAAACATTAGGTACCTCTGACTCAGCAATGCATCTCCTGTAAATACCATCATAACAATGCTTGTACAGGTAAGGTTCATCCCAAAAGAATAGCCTTATGTCACGCATGAACTTCTTCTTGTGATAGTTATTGAGGTGCTTTGTTTCTGCATCTACAGTGATGTAGTTGGCGATATCAGCATACCATGGTTGATCAGAATTGGCTGCAGCCACTAGATACTCCTCTGAAACACCAAGGTGTGCAATAGTCAACACCGGTTCGGAAATCGCCGGGTATCGACCGACACCATAGGAGTGTCGATCGATACCGAGACCTGCAATCCGTGGGAATTGGTGAGTTTCTGCGAAACCCATCTTAAACTGAGTTTCAATGAAGTAGATGGATTCTTCTGGTAGGTGATCATCAATAGGGACGTCAGCATCGATCCGAATCCTCGAGAGATGGTCAGCGACCCCATTCTCTATTCCTTTCTTGTCTTTAACCTCAATATCGAAACCTTGTAGCAAAAGAACCCAACGACAAAGGCGAGGCTTAAGATCCTTGTTCTGCATCAGATACTTGAGAGCAGCATGATCAGAATGAACAATCACTTTGCTCCCAATCAAGTAGGATCAAAATTTCTCAAAGGAGAAAACAACTACAAGTAGTTCCTTCTCTGTAGTGTTGTAGTTCCTCTGAGCAATATCCAATGTCCTCCTAGCATAGTAGATAACGTGCAGCTTCTTGTACTTTCTCTGACCCATAACAGATCCAACAGCAAAATCACTAGCGTCGCACATAATCTCAAAAGGCAAAGTCCAATCAGGAGGTTGCACAATAGGAGCACTCACCAGAGCCTTTTTAATCTCCTCAAAGGCTGCAAGACATTCATGTGTGAAGTCGAATTTGATCTCCTTGCATAATAAAGAGGTGAGTGGGCGTGCTAGCTTGGAGAAATCCTTGATAAACCTCCTGTAAAACCCAGTATGACCAAAGAAGCTTCGAATATCCTTCACAGAATTTTGTGGTTGGAGGCTTGTCATGACTTGAATCTTGGCTTTGTCAACTTTGATCCCAGCTTCATAAACCTTGTGCCCAAGCACGATGCCATCCTGAACCATAAAGTGACACTTTTCCCAATTAAGGACCAAGTGTTTCTCTTCACACCTCTGTAGCACCTTGCACAAGTTAGCCAAACAGTCTTTGAACGATGATCCATACACTGAAAAATCATCCATGAACACCTCCATAAAATCTTCAATCATGTATATGAATATTACATCATACATCTCTGAAAAGTGGCTGGAGCGTTACACAATCCAAATGGCATTCTCCTGTATGCGAATGTGCCATACGGACATGTAAAAGTCGTCTTCCCTTGGTCATCTGGATGTATCGGAATCTGGAAGAATCCTGAATACCCATCGAGAAAACAGTAGTAGGGATGACTAGCCAACCTTTCCAACATTTGGTCAATCAATGGCAGTGGGAAATGATCCTTCCGTGTAGCTGCATTCAACTTCATGTAGTCAATGCACATTCGATGTCCAGTGATAGTTCTAGTAGGAATCATCTCATCCTTTTCATTCTTCACCACGGTTATCCCTCCTGTCTTAGGAACAACGTGCACTGGACTAACCCAAGAGCTATCCGAAATAGCATAGATAACATCAGCTTTTAAAAGCTTCATCACTTCCTTTTTAACCACTTCCATCAGATTCAGATTCAGCCTCCTCTGATGCTCAATTGAAGCCTTTGACTCGTCCTCAAGATGAATCCTACGCATGCACATGTCTGGTGATATACCTGACATGTCATCAAGAGAATAGCCAAGAGCTTTGCGATATTTGCGCAGCTTGCTCAGCAGTAAGGCAATCTCTGTGTTGTTCAAAGAAGCATTAACAATTACTAGGTATGTGGAATTAGGACCAAGAAAACTATACCTCAGGTTTGGTGGGAGTGACTTGAGTTCCACCTTAGGAGCATTTTCCTCGCTCCAATCTCCAAGCCCAGCAGCTTGCTTAGAACTTTCGGCCAACTCTCCTTCTAGTGGCAGGGTATCGACCGATACTCGGTGAGTATCGATCGATACCTGTGGTGCTGAATCGAGCATCTTTGAGTATCCAGCAGTATCATCTCACGAATGGACCTCTTAAGCGGCTGAACAGACCAATGCTCTCTCCAGCGGATCCTCAGGGTGCATCTCAAGGAAGTACTCTTCAGCTATGTCACTGAAAGTGTCGACAAAGAAAGTCTGCCCATCGATGGTTGGTCTCTTCATCATCTTATCCATATTGAAAGTCATGACAAAATCACCGATGTTGAGAGCGATCTTCCCATTCCTGCAATCAATCAAAGCACCAGCTGTTGCAAGGAATGGTCCGCCTAGGATAAGAGGATCCTTAGGCTCAACATCATATTTCAGGACGATGAAATCAGTTGGCATCAAGCAATTCCCAATCTTAATAGGAACATCTTCGAGTAACCCCTCTGGAAGTCTAACTGAACGATCATCAAGTATTAGGGAGACCCTTGTGGTTGTGAAGTCTGTCACCCCCATCCTTTTGGCTACTGAATATGGCATGAGGTTCACACTTGAGCCAAGGTCACAAAGAGAACGCTCAAATCTATCTGTGAATATTGTACAATCCAACACAAAGCTCCCTGGATCTGGTAGCTTCTTTGGGATCCTGTTGGTCAGGATTGCACTGCACTCATGAGTAATCATCAAGCATCTTTCTTCAAGGTTCACATTGCTAGACACCATCCTCTTGACGTATCTTCTGAAAGCTGGAGAAGTCTTGATGGCATCGATAAAAGGAAGTTCAACAATCAACTTATCCATAATTACCTTGCATCTAGAGTCTTCTACCTTCTTCTTAGTCTTCCCAGAAGCCCTGGGATAAGGTATCCTCGGTGTGTAAACTCTCTCTGCAACTACATTAGGTACTTCCTTCGAAACCTTAGGAGTTGATTCGACTGCGGGATCAGTATCGACCGATACCGGGGGGGGGGGGTATCGATCGATACACGTGGTTTTGATTTATCCCGTGAAAGTATCGTGATAGGTGTCGATCGATGCTGGCTAGTGTCGATCGATACATGGGTGATTTCAGTATCCTCATCGTCAAGATCGACGAAAATATCTGGAGTTTGGCCAATTTTCACTCCTGGATTGACCTCCTTTCCACTTCTCAAGGTGATTGCACTGACGTGAGCTCTTGGGTTCTCTCTTTTCCATGGAAGAAAACCTTCTTGCCATTTTACAGCCTCTGAAGTCTGAGCTATTTGAAGTTCCAGCTTCTTCTGCTGAATATAAATAGCGTCGATCCTTCCACTCAGATCATTGTACATGACATCAATCTTCCCATTGAAATCCACAATTAGCTTCTTTTGTCCTTGAATAAGCTGTTCAAACATAGATTCGATCTTGCTATCTGGGAGTTTAGCAGGTATATGATGATAAGATGAATTTCTATAGTTCCTGGTATACCCACTGTTCTGAGATGGTTTCTGGCCAAACTGATTCGAACCTCCTTGCTGAGAGTTGTTGTTGAAGTTTCGGTTATTGTTGAATTGATTCCTCTGACCTTGAAAACCAGAACCATCAATGTAGTTAACATCCTCTACTTCATCCTCATTAAACACCTCAACATCTTCAGCAAAGTGAATAACCTTCGTTGTCTTGCCCATCAGAAGACTGTGCATAGAATCTAACTTGGCTTGAACATAAGCAATATGTGAACCGTCCATGCTACCAGCTTGCTTCTTGCGCTCAAAATCTGCATTCTTGGTGCTATTGCCAGACACCAAGTTCTCTATCAGCACATACGCATCTTCAGGATACTTAGTGTTGAAGTTTCCATTGCTCGAAGCATCCAAAGCCATCTGATACCTCCAATCAATTCCTCTGAAGAAAAAACATATCAACTAAACATCAGAGTACCCGTGATGTGAACATCAGAGTACCCGTGAACATCAGAGAAAAAACTATGGTATGATCTGAATCTCGTCCAAGTAGCCTTGAACGCCTCAGTAAGTCCTTGAGAAAACTGGGAGATTTTGTTCCTCAGATCCTCGGATCGTGCATCATCATAGAAGTTGTTCAGGAAAGCTGTCTTAGTCTCTTCCCAAGTAGTCAGTGATCCAGGAGGTAGCTGCTTCAGCCAGTAAGTTGCATCTCAACCAAGAGAGTATGAGAAGAGCTTGCAGAAGAGGTAATCATAGGACACTCCATTGCTCTTGATGCTAGTGACCAAATCCTCAAACCTCTCAATATGGTCCATGGGATGTTCATTGGAAAGACCATGAAAAGGGTGCTGACCCACAAGAGTGTAGTATCCAGGTTTCAGCTCAAAGTCATTCCTCTAAAAAACAGGAGGACGAATCGCTGATCGATTTGCATAAAACTGATCAGGCCTATTGTACTCACCAATCGTTCTACCACGATTAACCACAACATTCCCTGCATTCGCGTTCCTAGCGACATTCCCAGCGACAACATGAGCAGGTGGAATGATGTTCTCCTCTCCATCCAGACGTTGTCCTCTCTCATTGCACAACTGACCCTCTTAGTCTCTGTAAACACCAGCTTCATCTTGAACCAACTCCACCTGATTGTTGTTCATCTCTACTGGCTTCTTTGCTATTTTGTTTGTGCGTTCCAAAAGTGCTAGCTTCTCTAATGACAATTCAACTAGCTGAGTGTTCTTGTTCCTTCTGGTTTCACGAATATGCATACACCTGAAAACAAAAGTCAAGAATGTAAGTAACACGGTAATACAGTGAGTATCGACACTAGATAATATCGATTGATACCGACGAACTTAGTCGAAATTCTCAAACTAAAATCTAATGGCGAATCGAGTCCCCGACAACGGCGCCAAATTTGATAAGCTCAAATTAATAACCTAAAAGTGCTAAAGCTTTGTCAGTTGTAATACTTAGGGATCGAATCCACAAAGACTCACGGAAACACACAATAGATTATATAGATGAGAATTAAGCTAAATGATCAATGATATTGAAAGCAAAACGTAAATTAAAACGGTTGTAAGTTCGATTGGAGAAAGATAGGTTCATGGTATTTCTTAGAAAATCAATGAATGCAGACAGACTAATTAAACAGGGTTCAGGTTGCGCACGGTTCTTGAACTCAAATCACTAAAGTATAATTAACCAACTCTCGTTGCGAGAATTATCTAAGCCTAAATCCTAGAATTCCAAATCTCTTTGCGAATCCTAAAGTCTAAACCAACTTTTAGTTCAAGTTTGATTTGTTCACAAAACAACTAAACCAAATCTCGTTGCGAATAGTTATTTTGCTCACCATAAACATGTTTGAATAAATCATAAATAAATAAATAGAAAGAGTAACAAGAGGGTTCGAAGTCTTCTCTCGGACGAACAGAGTTTCAGACTTGTCTCCCTTCAAAATCTCTCTCACAAAACCAAAGTAAAATAAAGCTTAGCCATCAAAGTGGCTGTAAAATCCTATTAAATAAGCTAAATCACATTTTAGGGCTTCTTGTAAATAATAAAGTCTTCTGGGCAATTTTGCAATTCTTCAACTCTTCATTAAAGTCACGATCGTGTCATGCTGCAGTGAGTATCGACCGATACTAGTCAGTATCGATCGATACTGAGGCTTCAAATCGGGTACTCAGCTACACGAACGTCTGCTTTGCTCCAAAATGCTTTAGAAAGCTCCAATATCTCCAATTATGCTCCAAACGTGCTAAAACATGTAAAAGACTCTAAAACACTACAAAATAGTAGAAAGACTCTATAAAACGGACTTATATCATGGCTTAAACGGGGTAAAAACCATGATATATCATAAACCTAAAAGTCTGCAAGTGCACAATGTGCGTTGTAGGACTTAAGGTATCGATCCACAGGGTGGCAAAACTGTTCTGCGAGACCTTAGAAAGAAAGTTAGTAAGGAAGTCTAAAACGAAAATAAGGTTTATGTTTTGTCACGAACTCGAAACTAGGAATTTAAACTAAACTAAGCTAAGAGAAAAGATAAGAAAGCGAGCAAGTAAATAAGAAAGCAAGTAAGAAAGCGAATAATTAAAACCTAGGTTGTAAATAAATAAACTAAGCGTTGGGCAATCGAAAATTCTCTAGGGATCATGGTCGAAATTCAGCAACTTTGTAGTCCATGCTGCCTTATGCTCGATTTTCACTGGAATATGGCATGCTTTTCCATACAGCAAGTGAAACGGTGTAGTCCCAAGTGGTGTTTTGAAAGCAGTCATGTAAGCCCAAAGTGCGTCATCTAGCTTCACAGACCAATACTTCCTGGTAACATTCACTGTCTTCTCTAAAATTTCGTTGATCTGCCTGTTGGAAACCTCAACTTGTTAAGCAGTCTGAGGGTGATAAGGAGTAGCAACACGATGGTTCACACCATACTTCTTCAGCAACCTCTCAAAAATCTTGTTGATAAAGTGAGAGCCACCATCACTTATCACAATTCGAGGTACTCCAAATCGAGAGAAAATGATGGTCTTAAACAGTTTAAGGACCACCGAAGAATCATTGGTTCTGCTAGCAATAGCTTCAACCCACTTAGACACGTAATCCACATCAACCAAGATGTATTTGTTTCCATATGACGAAGGAAAGGGACCCATAAAATCAATGCCCCAACAATCGAAAATCTCAACCTCAAGGACGAAATTTTGTGGCATCTCATGTCTCTTACTGATCTTCCCTCTCCTCTGACAGGAATCGCACTGCGAAATGAAAGCATGAGCATCCTTAAACAAATTAGGCCACCAGAAGCCTGCTTGAAGAACCTTGGATACTGTCTTGGACGTGGCAAAGTGTCCAGCATAGTCGGATCCATGGCAATGAAACAAAACATTAGGTACCTCTGACTCAGCAATGCATCTCCTGTAAATACCATCATAACAATGCTTGTACAGGTAAGGTTCATCCCAAAAGAATAGCCTTATGTCACGCATGAACTTCTTCTTGTGATAGTTATTGAGGTGCTTTGTTTCTGCATCTACAGTGATGTAGTTGGCGATATCAGCATACCATGGTTGATCAGAATTGGCTGCAGCCACTAGATACTCCTCTGAAACACCAAGGTGTGCAATAGTCAACACCGGTTCGGAAATCGCCGGGTATCGACCGACACCATAGGAGTGTCGATCGATACCGAGACCTGCAATCCGTGGGAATTGGTGAGTTTCTGCGAAACCCATCTTAAACTGAGTTTCAATGAAGTAGATGGATTCTTCTGGTAGGTGATCATCAATAGGGACGTCAGCATCGATCCGAATCCTCGAGAGATGGTCAGCGACCCCATTCTCTATTCCTTTCTTGTCTTTAACCTCAATATCGAAACCTTGTAGCAAAAGAACCCAACGACAAAGGCGAGGCTTAAGATCCTTGTTCTGCATCAGATACTTGAGAGCAGCATGATCAGAATGAACAATCACTTTGCTCCCAATCAAGTAGGATCAAAATTTCTCAAAGGAGAAAACAACTACAAGTAGTTCCTTCTCTGTAGTGTTGTAGTTCCTCTGAGCAATATCCAATGTCCTCCTAGCATAGTAGATAACGTGCAGCTTCTTGTACTTTCTCTGACCCATAACAGATCCAACAGCAAAATCACTAGCGTCGCACATAATCTCAAAAGGCAAAGTCCAATCAGGAGGTTGCACAATAGGAGCACTCACCAGAGCCTTTTTAATCTCCTCAAAGGCTGCAAGACATTCATGTGTGAAGTCGAATTTGATCTCCTTGCATAATAAAGAGGTGAGTGGGCGTGCTAGCTTGGAGAAATCCTTGATAAACCTCCTGTAAAACCCAGTATGACCAAAGAAGCTTCGAATATCCTTCACAGAATTTTGTGGTTGGAGGCTTGTCATGACTTGAATCTTGGCTTTGTCAACTTTGATCCCAGCTTCATAAACCTTGTGCCCAAGCACGATGCCATCCTGAACCATAAAGTGACACTTTTCCCAATTAAGGACCAAGTGTTTCTCTTCACACCTCTGTAGCACCTTGCACAAGTTAGCCAAACAGTCTTTGAACGATGATCCATACACTGAAAAATCATCCATGAACACCTCCATAAAATCTTCAATCATGTATATGAATATTACATCATACATCTCTGAAAAGTGGCTGGAGCGTTACACAATCCAAATGGCATTCTCCTGTATGCGAATGTGCCATACGGACATGTAAAAGTCGTCTTCCCTTGGTCATCTGGATGTATCGGAATCTGGAAGAATCCTGAATACCCATCGAGAAAACAGTAGTAGGGATGACTAGCCAACCTTTCCAACATTTGGTCAATCAATGGCAGTGGGAAATGATCCTTCCGTGTAGCTGCATTCAACTTCATGTAGTCAATGCACATTCGATGTCCAGTGATAGTTCTAGTAGGAATCATCTCATCCTTTTCATTCTTCACCACGGTTATCCCTCCTGTCTTAGGAACAACGTGCACTGGACTAACCCAAGAGCTATCCGAAATAGCATAGATAACATCAGCTTTTAAAAGCTTCATCACTTCCTTTTTAACCACTTCCATCAGATTCAGATTCAGCCTCCTCTGATGCTCAATTGAAGCCTTTGACTCGTCCTCAAGATGAATCCTACGCATGCACATGTCTGGTGATATACCTGACATGTCATCAAGAGAATAGCCAAGAGCTTTGCGATATTTGCGCAGCTTGCTCAGCAGTAAGGCAATCTCTGTGTTGTTCAAAGAAGCATTAACAATTACTAGGTATGTGGAATTAGGACCAAGAAAACTATACCTCAGGTTTGGTGGGAGTGACTTGAGTTCCACCTTAGGAGCATTTTCCTCGCTCCAATCTCCAAGCCCAGCAGCTTGCTTAGAACTTTCGGCCAACTCTCCTTCTAGTGGCAGGGTATCGACCGATACTCGGTGAGTATCGATCGATACCTGTGGTGCTGAATCGAGCATCTTTGAGTATCCAGCAGTATCATCTCACGAATGGACCTCTTAAGCGGCTGAACAGACCAATGCTCTCTCCAGCGGATCCTCAGGGTGCATCTCAAGGAAGTACTCTTCAGCTATGTCACTGAAAGTGTCGACAAAGAAAGTCTGCCCATCGATGGTTGGTCTCTTCATCATCTTATCCATATTGAAAGTCATGACAAAATCACCGATGTTGAGAGCGATCTTCCCATTCCTGCAATCAATCAAAGCACCAGCTGTTGCAAGGAATGGTCCGCCTAGGATAAGAGGATCCTTAGGCTCAACATCATATTTCAGGACGATGAAATCAGTTGGCATCAAGCAATTCCCAATCTTAATAGGAACATCTTCGAGTAACCCCTCTGGAAGTCTAACTGAACGATCATCAAGTATTAGGGAGACCCTTGTGGTTGTGAAGTCTGTCACCCCCATCCTTTTGGCTACTGAATATGGCATGAGGTTCACACTTGAGCCAAGGTCACAAAGAGAACGCTCAAATCTATCTGTGAATATTGTACAATCCAACACAAAGCTCCCTGGATCTGGTAGCTTCTTTGGGATCCTGTTGGTCAGGATTGCACTGCACTCATGAGTAATCATCAAGCATCTTTCTTCAAGGTTCACATTGCTAGACACCATCCTCTTGACGTATCTTCTGAAAGCTGGAGAAGTCTTGATGGCATCGATAAAAGGAAGTTCAACAATCAACTTATCCATAATTACCTTGCATCTAGAGTCTTCTACCTTCTTCTTAGTCTTCCCAGAAGCCCTGGGATAAGGTATCCTCGGTGTGTAAACTCTCTCTGCAACTACATTAGGTACTTCCTTCGAAACCTTAGGAGTTGATTCGACTGCGGGATCAGTATCGACCGATACCGGGGGGGGGGGGTTTCGATCGATACACGTGGTTTTGATTTATCCCGTGAAAGTATCGTGATAGGTGTCGATCGATGCTGGCTAGTGTCGATCGATACATGGGTGATTTCAGTATCCTCATCGTCAAGATCGACGAAAATATCTGGAGTTTGGCCAATTTTCACTCCTGGATTGACCTCCTTTCCACTTCTCAAGGTGATTGCACTGACGTGAGCTCTTGGGTTCTCTCTTTTCCATGGAAGAAAACCTTCTTGCCATTTTACAGCCTCTGAAGTCTGAGCTATTTGAAGTTCCAGCTTCTTCTGCTGAATATAAATAGCGTCGATCCTTCCACTCAGATCATTGTACATGACATCAATCTTCCCATTGAAATCCACAATTAGCTTCTTTTGTCCTTGAATAAGCTGTTCAAACATAGATTCGATCTTGCTATCTGGGAGTTTAGCAGGTATATGATGATAAGATGAATTTCTATAGTTCCTGGTATACCCACTGTTCTGAGATGGTTTCTGGCCAAACTGATTCGAACCTCCTTGCTGAGAGTTGTTGTTGAAGTTTCGGTTATTGTTGAATTGATTCCTCTGACCTTGAAAACCAGAACCATCAATGTAGTTAACATCCTCTACTTCATCCTCATTAAACACCTCAACATCTTCAGCAAAGTGAATAACCTTCGTTGTCTTGCCCATCAGAAGACTGTGCATAGAATCTAACTTGGCTTGAACATAAGCAATATGTGAACCGTCCATGCTACCAGCTTGCTTCTTGCGCTCAAAATCTGCATTCTTGGTGCTATTGCCAGACACCAAGTTCTCTATCAGCACATACGCATCTTCAGGATACTTAGTGTTGAAGTTTCCATTGCTCGAAGCATCCAAAGCCATCTGATACCTCCAATCAATTCCTCTGAAGAAAAAACATATCAACTAAACATCAGAGTACCCGTGATGTGAACATCAGAGTACCCGTGAACATCAGAGAAAAAACTATGGTATGATCTGAATCTCGTCCAAGTAGCCTTGAACGCCTCAGTAAGTCCTTGAGAAAACTGGGAGATTTTGTTCCTCAGATCCTCGGATCGTGCATCATCATAGAAGTTGTTCAGGAAAGCTGTCTTAGTCTCTTCCCAAGTAGTCAGTGATCCAGGAGGTAGCTGCTTCAGCCAGTAAGTTGCATCTCAACCAAGAGAGTATGAGAAGAGCTTGCAGAAGAGGTAATCATAGGACACTCCATTGCTCTTGATGCTAGTGACCAAATCCTCAAACCTCTCAATATGGTCCATGGGATGTTCATTGGAAAGACCATGAAAAGGGTGCTGACCCACAAGAGTGTAGTATCCAGGTTTCAGCTCAAAGTCATTCCTCTAAAAAACAGGAGGACGAATCGCTGATCGATTTGCATAAAACTGATCAGGCCTATTGTACTCACCAATCGTTCTACCACGATTAACCACAACATTCCCTGCATTCGCGTTCCTAGCGACATTCCCAGCGACAACATGAGCAGGTGGAATGATGTTCTCCTCTCCATCCAGACGTTGTCCTCTCTCATTGCACAACTGACCCTCTTAGTCTCTGTAAACACCAGCTTCATCTTGAACCAACTCCACCTGATTGTTGTTCATCTCTACTGGCTTCTTTGCTATTTTGTTTGTGCGTTCCAAAAGTGCTAGCTTCTCTAATGACAATTCAACTAGCTGAGTGTTCTTGTTCCTTCTGGTTTCACGAATATGCATACACCTGAAAACAAAAGTCAAGAATGTAAGTAACACGGTAATACAGTGAGTATCGACACTAGATAATATCGATTGATACCGACGAACTTAGTCGAAATTCTCAAACTAAAATCTAATGGCGAATCGAGTCCCCGACAACGGCGCCAAATTTGATAAGCTCAAATTAATAACCTAAAAGTGCTAAAGCTTTGTCAGTTGTAATACTTAGGGATCGAATCCACAAAGACTCACGGAAACACACAATAGATTATATAGATGAGAATTAAGCTAAATGATCAATGATATTGAAAGCAAAACGTAAATTAAAACGGTTGTAAGTTCGATTGGAGAAAGATAGGTTCATGGTATTTCTTAGAAAATCAATGAATGCAGACAGACTAATTAAACAGGGTTCAGGTTGCGCACGGTTCTTGAACTCAAATCACTAAAGTATAATTAACCAACTCTCGTTGCGAGAATTATCTAAGCCTAAATCCTAGAATTCCAAATCTCTTTGCGAATCCTAAAGTCTAAACCAACTTTTAGTTCAAGTTTGATTTGTTCACAAAACAACTAAACCAAATCTCGTTGCGAATAGTTATTTTGCTCACCATAAACATGTTTGAATAAATCATAAATAAATAAATAGAAAGAGTAACAAGAGGGTTCGAAGTCTTCTCTCGGACGAACAGAGTTTCAGACTTGTCTCCCTTCAAAATCTCTCTCACAAAACCAAAGTAAAATAAAGCTTAGCCATCAAAGTGGCTGTAAAATCCTATTAAATAAGCTAAATCACATTTTAGGGCTTCTTGTAAATAATAAAGTCTTCTGGGCAATTTTGCAATTCTTCAACTCTTCATTAAAGTCACGATCGTGTCATGCTGCAGTGAGTATCGACCGATACTAGTCAGTATCGATCGATACTGAGGCTTCAAATCGGGTACTCAGCTACACGAACGTCTGCTTTGCTCCAAAATGCTTTAGAAAGCTCCAATATCTCCAATTATGCTCCAAACGTGCTAAAACATGTAAAAGACTCTAAAACACTACAAAATAGTAGAAAGACTCTATAAAACGGACTTATATCATGGCTTAAACGGGGTAAAAACCATGATATATCATAAACCTAAAAGTCTGCAAGTGCACAATGTGCGTTGTAGGACTTAAGGTATCGATCCACAGGGTGGCAAAACTGTTCTGCGAGACCTTAGAAAGAAAGTTAGTAAGGAAGTCTAAAACGAAAATAAGGTTTATGTTTTGTCACGAACTCGAAACTAGGAATTTAAACTAAACTAAGCTAAGAGAAAAGATAAGAAAGCGAGCAAGTAAATAAGAAAGCAAGTAAGAAAGCGAATAATTAAAACCTAGGTTGTAAATAAATAAACTAAGCGTTGGGCAATCGAAAATTCTCTAGGGATCATGGTCGAAGATCCAATACTTTCGTAGCTCTAAAAATACCTAAGTTCAGTTGCAATGTAGCTAATCAAGAAAGCATGCATTAATAATAAGGGTATAACAAAGAACCCTAATCGGTACCCTAATCTAAAAACCTAATGATAAATCGATCCATGAGAGCCCTTTGAGATCCATTTGCCCAACAATAGAACTACTCGGATATGATTAAATAAAACAAAAGCATGAATAAATTAAGAGCAGAAGATTGATGAAGGAGCCTCTCAATTTGAAGAACTAAGTCCGGAGAGAACTTCTTCACCAATCTCGAAAACTAAGAACAAAAACTTAAGAAAAGTAATACAAAAATGTGTTCTATGGAGGCTCAATGTGTAACCCGAAATAGGGTCTGTAAAACAAGTATTTATAGGTCTTTGAAGAGAAAAAGAAGTGGGCATGAAACAGACTTTGAACGAGCTGTTTTTGGGCAGAATTTGGCTCGCCGCGTGTGCGTGAGCTGGACCCGCGGCCAAAGGTGGTTTCGCGGCCAGGAGTGTGTTCGCCGCGGCCATGAGTCTTGGACCCGTGGTGGTTGGCCTATGAGGTTGAAACTTCAATTCTTCTCTTGTTTCTTTCGCGAGACTGCATAACATGCCTTCAGTCAATTGAATGTATCTTAAAATCTAACCGTTTGATTGTCTTTAACCCAAGTGTTTATGAAAGGTGGTTCTCCCTTCTATATTGAGTCCAAATTTGGGCGTGATCATACGGTGAGAAGGTCTCCATCGGATGTCGAACTTCTGACGGTCCAAAATTGTCCAAAATTTGTTTTTTCTTCAATTTGCGTCATTTTGCCCAACGAACCTGAAAAGAGTCTTGAAACTACAAATATGCGAAAACTACGATAAAAACGTGTAAAAGCAAGTGAAACACTTATTAAATTGTTCTAAAATAAGTGATAAAACGGGTAAAAATACAGTGTTATCAAATATATATCTCGCGAATATGGAATACTTCCATTAGATGCTGGCAGAAACTAGGGATGAACTACGAGATATCAATTCGAGAGTCCATAATTACACTTGTGAGGCACCAGAGATGGATCACGTAGTTGAAGAAACTAAGAGAACTCCGTTTTCAATTCGGACTGAGAACATACCCATCACAGATGTGGGGAAGCTTAAGCTCCATGTCTATGAAGGAAAAACTGATCCTGAATCGCATTTAACCGCGTTTAGGATTCCAATTGGAAGAGCTCATTTCAATGAGTACGAAGAAGATGCCGAAGTGTGTACACTCTTCGCAGAGCACCTCACACGGCCAGCCCTCGATTGGTTTTCACGATTGGAAGAACGATCTATTGATAGTTTTCCCAGCTCTCGGTCAGTTTTTGAAGCAATACTCGGTATTCATTCAGAAGACTGCCTCGGAAGCGGAAGCTCCAGACATATACCTGACCAAATTTAAGAAAGTCATCGCCAGGATGCATGTCGTCCATGCCGAAACAACTTTGGCAGCCTTAAAGATGGGATTGTGGCACAAATCCAAGTTCACAGATGACTTGGTTGTTAATTCACCGATTACAATCCAAGACGCACTTCACCAAGGTGCGGGCTTTACAATGGCTGAAGAAGAGCGACTCACACTCGCGGAGCAATACAAAAACTCAAAGCCTCAAACCATCGGGAACCCAACTGCTTCCCAAAGCGAAAGAAGGGAGCACAAAGATAGAACTTAGCCAAGTGGAATACACACCTTTGCAGTTCAGAAAGAATCGAAAAGAAGTGGTGACGACCGACCGCTGAGGTCCGTTGACACATTGGGCAAGGATAAAGAAGCATACTATGACTATCACCAACGATATGGACATTCAACTACAAAATATTATAGGTTAAAAGACGTACGTGTGGACATGTATGCAAAAGGAAAGCTTGGCTAAGTCAAAACCAACAACTCCGGATCCGTAAAGTTAAAAGACGAGGACCCAGATGAACCCAAACCGGCTGAGCAAGAGCACCGTCAAAAGAAGAAAAGAATCAACTCTAACTAGTTTAAGTGGAGACATTGCGACCTCGGGATAGAGAGGTCGGATCTCCACGGTCCGAGATCAACTCTAACTAGTTTAAGTGGAGACATCGCGACCTCGATCAATCGGAACCATTGAATTACCGATGTCAGCAACAAGAGTGATGAAAATGGTTAACTCTACTTTAGTGGATCGTAAAGTTCCCTACAACGCTATCTTGGAAACACCCTCGCTAAATTTGATGAGGGCAGTGTCTTTGACTTACCACCAATGTGTCAATTTCCCAACTTCGGAAGGAGTCAGGGTCGCAAGGAGAGTAAAATAAGTTCATTCAAATAATTGATGGAGTCCTAATTTTGCGGATAGCACCACAAACAAGAGCCATCAAATGGGTAAATAAAAATGTCCCAAAGTGGTGAAGGGAGACAAACGAACTACAAAGTGGCTTGATCCCGAAACGGGTACATAGGCAACTTGCGAAGTCGAGTGCAGCTGCTAAAACTAAAGCAACTCTTTATTTGATCAAAATAGAGGGGGGGGGGGCCTCTGAGAGCAACTCTTTGTTCAAAGAATGAAAGGAAACTCATAAGATTTTTTTTTTATTCAACAAAGATAAAGGAGGGTTTCAAGGCCAGGTACTGTTGATTCTGAAAATCACACAAGGAGTAAAACAGTAAACTTAGGTAGGAATCTCGTTTATTGATATCGAACTCGGCGATTACAAGTTTTGTTTTTAAGATCGGTAAAAAGACTTAGAAAATCAGAGAAATAGAGGTTAGTAATCGTGAGCTCTCTATTTTTCGGGTCTCGCTAGTGGATGTGAATTGAAATTAATGTGGTGAAAACGGTTGATTTCCTTTTCCTAGTTCCATCAGGAAAATGAATACTTCCCGAAATCCCTCAGAGAATAGAAACATTTCGTAAATCTCGGAGGTCGGTTTCGACATACCAAGTTGGGATTTTAATGGGCTTGGAGGTCGGCGCCTCAGCTATGGGCTCTCCGAATTTAAAACGCCGTAAACCGGGATCAAATATATCGGTCTTGGTTCAAGCCGGGTTAAACCGGGGAGTGCTAAACTCACCACTAACAATAAGCCCCCCCCCCCTCAGTTCGGTGAGATCATCCTCAGATGAGTTTGGCGTAAAAATCTTTTAGCTCGGTGGAACTGAGATCGGCATTTTCCCTTGGTTGCTTTAATCTTGTCGTTCCATAAGATTCTTTTCAGCTTGGCAAATCTTTATTGTGACATGTGTCATTTCGATATCTTTAGCCGCTATGGAAATCGAGGAGTCGTCATAATTGCTTCTCTCTCTATATAATCACCTCGACCCCTCTGATTCTTCACTTTACTTATGCTATAAAAATGTATCATTTTTCTTTCTCTCTCTAGCGCTCTCCCTTCTCTATAGATTATTATTGCTTTATATTTCCTTTCGAGTTTTCTGGCTAGTTTCCGTCATCATCTTCCTGATCCACTCGAAGATCTTCGAGTTTTTTGATCCATCTCCCAACTGTTCTTCGTATTTTCCGTTTTTGAAATCATCTTTAGATCGAAATGAGTTAGAAATCGTCTCTGGAATCTGTTAATGACCGAACTCATGTTTGGGTTGCCCCTCTGGAGTTGAATGCGAGCTCGTCAGATCATGATGATTCGTCTGATGACGGACTAGACGGGGTTACTCATGAGTTGATTAGGCGAAATTCACGTTTCTGCCGTGCCGATCTGAGTAATCCGCGACTTTCGATCGAAGTCCCCGAGCTTGTGGACATGGATAGTCGTGAGACGGACGCTCAAGTTCAATTCGACCAGGAAATGGCTGTTGGGGTCGGTTTTCACCCACTCAAAATTAACACTTCAAGACAACGAGACATACCGACCCGAAGGGATTGGAGAGACACGAGCTGAATCATGACAACCCTAGATAGCCCTCTTTAGACGTCTCGCCTCGTCTAAAAGAATAGAGCCGAGGCGAGGCAGAGATAATGACGCTCCCAGACTAAACCTAGGCCGACTCAAGACAGGCTAGTTCGCCCAAAAGGAACAGCCGAGCCCATCTAAATGCAAGTGGGTCGAGAGGAACGTTTATGGGCCGAGACACAGATCATTCACCAACTCATTTGGGCCGAGTTAGAAGCCCATATCGCTAATTACCCTAGCCAGAACTCGAGTCGGTGGCCTCATGAAACAAAAAGGAAATATTCCTCTTATTTATGAGATGTTTGCTAGTATATATTTGTATAAATAGCAGTAATAATCGCAAGTAACAAGACATCAAAAAACCATCTTTGGATCTCTGCTTTGTTTTTTTCTTAGAAGCTTATGTTCCCTTAAAAGTCCTTTACAAAAATTGATTGTGTGAATTTCGACTCGCACAATTTGGCACCGTCTGTGGGGACTAGAAGCTTTCTAACTCATGAAAAACAGCAGGAACATGGATTTGAAGAGATGGCCCGCGATGAGCAGAGAACCGGAGATGACGTGAGCAATAACGGCGGTGGCTCTGGTGGCGACGGCTCTGGCGAGGGTAGGGTCAAACCCAGTAGTACTCCCCCTGCAACCATGGAGACGACCTCGGCGCCTTTAGCCGAATTAAAGTATATGCTCACCACGTTTCTGAAGAAAGTGGATGAGCAAGACAAGACAAGCAAAACCCTATCAAAAAGGGTCGAGACGCTGGCATCAGAAGGTCGGGCTAGAGACCTGCAATCGAGATAAATCGGTTAAGGGATGCTTCCCACAAGGATTCTCAAAAGAAGGCTCGCTCTTAACCCGACAACACTCGAATTCTCGACACCCCATACAACGGAATACTTCCACCGTTGAATCCATCAGACGAGGTGAGGCCCACAACAACGAGGCCAATCTTGCTCAACCCACTTCGGTCGGATCAAAGAACGGAGCAACAAACCGCCGAACCCGCATGATCTCACCTCGGAACAACTGGAACTGCCAACGATGGAGTGATGCGAAGCGGAGGAATCAACACCTCTGGCCGTATCACAAGTGGTGAGCTCGTCTCGGCACTAGAAGGGGCCAGACCCGCATGTGATATCCTTAGTTCGAGTCAGCTCGGACATGACCTGACGAAAGAAGAAGAGAACCTCCTCTGGGTAGAACAAGTGCAACGCGCGGACGAGCTGAGAAGGGCGAGACAAACTCAACACGAGCCAATAGGACTTAACGAGATCAATGCCTCTCTAGCTCAAAACAACGCCGAGATGCGAACTATCCGTTCGAAGGTACATCACGCAATCAGTGCAGCACCTGAAATAGATCAGATGCTTGAAGAAACTAAAAGAAGTCCCTTCACGGCTCGGATCCCCGACGCAATCGTATCCGACCCTGGCAAAATCAGGATTTTGTTTTATGATAGAACAACCGACCCAAAGGCTCACATAACAGTTTTCAGAATCGCGATGGGCCGGTCCAAACTCAAAGAAAGCGAGAAAGATGATGGATTCTATCTCTTGTTCGTGAAACATCTGAATGGAGCTGCCCTCGATTGGTTCTCAAGGCTGGAGAGATATTCGATTAACAACTCTCTGCCGAGTTTTAAAATAGTACTCCGTATTCATGGAACGAGAAACTTCTGACGCCGACCTATGGACTATGGTGCAAGCACCAACTGAGTCATTAAAAAATTTGTGGGACGATTCAATACGGTGGTGTCAAAGGTGGAAGGTGTAATTGACCGAGCCACACTCATCGCATTGAAGAAAGCATTATGGTATAAGTCCAATTTCCGGAAAAAGATTGCACTCAACACATCACAAACAATTCATGACGCATTAATTGCAACGATGCTCAAACTTCATAATTGACGAAGAAGAGATGAAAATTCTTGAGTAAAGGTTCGAGTCCACAAAACTGACAAACCCAAACATCGCCTCGGCCCCAAATCCATCAAACCCTCGGAGAAATACACAGAGTGGAGGATTCATATATCATGAGGAACCAAAATTCTAAGGTGCCCATAACAATCATATGGGAGCCAGACGAGGCAAAGCACCATGGAATACATCGACAAGAAATTCCAGCAACTTCGACGAGAAGGCCTATTGCGAACATAACCAGTGCTACGGGTACCTCACAACAAACTGTCGAAGCCTGGGGGCGAAATTGGCGGCTAGGTTCATGGCAGGAGAGCTCGGCAACACGGTGACCCTCAAAGATTTTGAACGAGAAGACGAAAACCAGAACAAGTTAAAACCGAAGTACCCTGGCGGAACAAAATCAAGGAGACATCCCGGAATGAGGCAGAAGAAACGAGGAAAAAGCGCCACCAGTACCTCGAAGAAGGATAAACATTATAATGGGAGGATCGGGGTATTGCGCTGACACGGTGTGATCAATCAAAGCCTTTCAGCGCCGAGCCGAAACCAGCGTCAATTGGCCCGAACTGCTTAACGTCCCGAACATCGTCATTTCTTTCACCGAAGAAAAAATCATCGGCATCGATAAGCCGCATAATGATCCTCTCGTCATTGCGCTGACTATTTGAGATCACGATGTGGCAAGAATATAGATTGACACATGAAGCTCGGTCGATGTTATTTTCGAGACACCCTCAGACAAATGAACATCTGATCCAAGACCCATAACCGGATTCAATGGCGATACAACGATGACCCTGGGAATGATCAAGCTCCCGATCCATGCGAAAGGCTTGACTAAGGTCGTGGAATTCTCTGTAGCAAATCATCCAGCAATATACAACGTTATCATGGGTACCCCGTGGATAAACTTGATGCGAGCCATCCCCTCCACTTACCATCTTTGCATCAAGTTCCCGACCACCGATGGAATCAAAACTTTCTAGGGCAATTAGAAGGAATCTCGGGTATGTTTCCTCGCCGAGCACAAACTTCGTAACCTGGTAACGAATGCGAAAGAATATCCGAAGAAGCCAAAGATAGACCAGGAGTCAGAAAAGGACTTGTCCAAACCCTTATAGCAATTACAGATCACAGAAACTAGCAAGAAAAAAGCCGAGCCGACCTGCGAGCCCGTGACCTCGGTGTGCATAGACGACGATCACTCAGAACGATGCGTTGAAATCGGAGCCACACTAGACAAGTCAATCCCCATCGAATTGATCTCATTCTTGAAGGAGAACGTACATACATTCGCCTGGACCGCAGAAGATATGATGGGGATTAGCATCAATGTCGCTTGCCACGAGCTCAACGTAGATCCCATCTTCAAACCCGTCAAGCAGAAGAGAAGGAAGTTGGGGCCAGAACGAGCCAAAGCCGTGAATGACGAAGTAGAAAACCTGCTGAAAGTCGGCTCAATCGCCGAATCTAGGTATCCTGATTGGCTCGCCAACCCCGTCGTAGTGAAGAAAAAGAACAGCAAGTGGTGGGTATGTGTAGACTTTACCGATCTAAACAAGGCATGCCCTAAAGATAGTTTCCCATTTCCACACATCAATAGACTTGTAGAAGCTACCGCCGGGAACAAACTCTTGTCCTTCCACTACAAGAAAACACAGTTTTTGCGACCACCAAAAGAGTCCTAAAATAGTCGCAAATTACTCATTTGCGACCATTTTGGGACCAAAAAAAGTAGTCGCTAATATTTCGTCGCTAAATAAAGTGGTCGTAAAGCGGTCGCAAATTTGGGACTGATATGTGACTATAATTTCAGTCATAATTTAGAGACTGATTTGTGACTATTTGTAAAAAAAGAATTAAAAAAAAAAACAAAAACAAAAATTCCAAAAAAGTATTTTTATTTATTAATTTAATTAATTTACAAAAATTAAAATTAAAAAAAAAGAAGATCGAAGATCCGATCTGCACGCCGATCTGCTCGTCGATCTGCTCGTCGATCTGCTCCTCTGCCGACCAAGATCTGCTCCTCCGCCTGGCCAAGATATGCTCCTCCGATCTCCCTCGCCGATCTGCTCCTCCTCCTCCGATCTGCAACCACCACGCAGCCCAACATCACCGCCGCCGAGAAGTAACCGCTACCGCAGCCGAGAAGAAACCGCCGCCGCAGCCCAACACCACCACCGTCGGATCTGGAAAAAAAAGGTTATCAAGAGAGTTAATTATGAAGATACAGAGAGAAAGGAAGAGAAGGAAGAAGAAGAAAGGAAGAGAAGGAAGAAGAAGAAGAAGAATCGTAGGGGGGGAGAGAAAGGGAAGGAAGAAACGATTAAAAAAAAAGAAAAAAAAACATTATAAATCTTTCACCGTTGGATTAAACCAATCAACGGTGGAGGATCTCGATCCTTGTCACAAGAAACTAGCCAATGAGAAGCTTTCATTATTTTTGTGGTTTGGTCGCAAATTGGTCGCAAATTTGGGACTATTTTGTGACTACTATTAAAAAAAATCGACTGGGGTTGCTAAAAAAATCGACTACTATTTTACTTTGGTTTTGTGAGGAAGACAAATCTGAAACTCTCTTCGTCTGAGATCAAATTTCAAACCCTCTTATTACTCTTTCTGATTTATTTGATGATTTATTCAGTTATGTTGATTGTTTCATTCTCCATGTATGAGTAGATCCACTTTAGGTCCAGGGTTCTCATAAGGGTTATCTCTGAATGCTAGGTTGATTAATTTATTAGGATTCACTATCTGAATTAGTTCTTCACCTTAGGTTGTGTTCAAAGCTAATTCTAGGTTGACGAATCTGGAACTTAGATCTTAGGATAATTAATTAGGCACGACAATGCGATTAATTACCTGATAGAACCTTAGGTGAGCAAATTGATTATTCGCAAAGAGATTTGGTTTAATTGATTTGTGAACATATCAAACATGATATTAAAGGTGAGTTAGACTTTAGGATTCGCAAAGAGATTCAGAATTCCTAGGATTTAGATTTAGATAATTCTCACAACGACAGTTGGTTAATTATACCTTAGTGATTTGAGTTCAAAAACTGCGCTAAATCTGAATCTTGTTAGTTAGTTTATCTGCATTCATTGATTTCCTGAGAAATACCCTGAGCCTATCTTTCTCCAATTGAATTACAACACTTTTAATTCATGCACTGCTTTCAATTACATCTGAATTGCTTAGCTTAATTCTCACATATATAATCTATTGTGCGTTTCTGTGAGTCCTTGTGTTCGACCCCTAGCTATACTATAACTACTGCTTTAGTATCTTAATAGGGTATTAATTTGAGCATATCAAATTTGGCGCCATTGCCGGGGATTCAATTCGCCATTAGATTTTAGTTGAGAATTTCGACTAAGCTCGTCGGTATCGATCGATACTCTGTAGTATCGGTCGATACTCGTCGTCTTCTTTTGTTGATATCGATCGACACCACTTGGTATCGATCGATACTCAACGTATTTTTTTTGGTTACTTACGTGCCTTGTCTAGTGTTTTGTTTTCAGGTGTATGCATGTTCGTGAAACCAGAAGCAACAAGAGCACTCAGCTAGTTGAACTGTCATTGGAACAGCTAGCACTTGTGGAACGCACAAACTGGAAGACAAAGCAACCATCAGGGATGAACAACCCAGTAGTTTTAAGAGCAGATGAAGCTGGAGTCTTGAGAGACCAAGAGGGTCAAGTGTGCAATGAGAGACGGCAGCGACTTGATGAAGCTGGAAACGTCATTGTCCCTCCTGCTGCTGTTGTTGAGATTGTCGCGCCAGCTGCACAAGCCAACGTTGGGAATGCTGGAGTTGATCGAGCCATGACACTTGCTGAGCACAACAGACCTGATCTGTTCTATGCCAATCGATCTGCGATTCGCATCCCAACTTTTCAGAGGAATGACTTCGAGCTGAAGCCTGCGTACTATGCTCTCGTGAGTCAGAGTCCTTTCCATGGTTTACCTCATGAACATCCCATGGATCATATCAAGAGGTTCGAGGATTTGGTCACTGGTATGAAATACAATGGAGTGCCCAATGAGTTCCTCTTCTGCAAATTTTTCCCATACTCTCTTAGTGGGGATGCTGCTTATTGGCTGAAGCAGTTGGCTCCTGGTTCGCTAACTACATGGGATGAGACGAAGAATGCATTTCTGTGCAATTTCTATGATGATGCGAGATCCGAAGAGCTCAAGAACAAAATTTCCCTGTTTTCTCAAGGTCCAATCGAGGCACTCAAAGCAGCTTGGATTCGTTTCAAGTCATATCAGAGGGATTGTCCGCACAATGGGTTCAATCAGGTTCAGCTGCTGGGTACTTTCTACAGAGGGATCGATTGGAGGTACCAGATGGCTCTGGATACTGCGAGTAATGGGAACTTCAACAAAAGGTATCCAGATGATGCGGTTGTGCTGATTGAGAACTTGGCGTCTAGCAATAGCACCAAGAATGCTGATTTCGAGCGGAAGAAGCAAGCTGGAGGAATTGATGGATCGCAGATTGCTGCAGTTCAAGCCAAGCTGGATATTTTGATTGGGAAGTCGAAGAAGGCTGTACACTTTGCTGATGGAGTCAATAATATCGGTGGAGATGAAGTGGAGGATTGTAACTACGTTGGTGGTTCTGGATTTCAGGGTCAGCAATTTGGGTACAACAACAATCGAAACTTCAACAACAACAATCACAATTACGGGAACTCTTCGTACCAACCCATTCCTCCAAATTTCACATAAAATAAGATGGAATCCATGCTTGAACAGATTCTTCAGAGACAGCAAAAACTGCAGGTGGATTTCAATGGGAAGATTGACCATCTGTATACTGATCTGAATGGGAAGATTGACCATCTGAATGGGAAAATCGAGGCTCTCAATACCAATCACATGATGCTGGAAACGCAAGTAGCTCAGACTGCAGCAAATGCCAAGGGAAAGTCGGTTCATTCACACAATGCACACGTCAATGCAATCAGCTCAAGTGCAGAAAATTTCGATGAGGATTCAGAAATCGCCAGGGCATCGATCGATACTCCCCTGTATCGATCGATACCAGTCCAGACACTTGCACGAGAGGATCCAAAATCACAAGTATCGATCGATACTCATACAGTGTCGGTCGATGCTGAGACGCAGGTTGAGAAAAAGCCTGAGATTTTCAAGGAGAGGGTGTATATACCCAAGATACCTTATCATATGCCTCATATTATGACAAGGAAGGAATGGGAGGACGCTAGATGCAAGGCTTTGCTGGATAAGCAGAATGTGGAGCTTCCTTCTGATGATGATGTATATGCCAAGGACGATTCAACTGCAGTAGTATCGATCGATACCCTACCTGGTGTCGATCGATATCCCTCGTAGATCGGGCCAGAAATTGTGAAAACACCTGAGTTGATCGAAGAAAGAGTTCGCACGCCCAAGAAGCAGAATCCTATTCCTCAACACCTTAGAGATCCCATTTCTCCAAAGCAGCTGCTTGGCTTTGAGAAGAGAGTACGAAGGATACCCGATTCGTTCACTTTTGAAGAAGCTCTAGAGGGTTGGCCTCTGCTAAGTCACTTCAAAGAATGCAGAGAAACTGAGGAAGAGATTAAGGCACTTTTCATCAAGGCAAGAAGCAAGTCACTACCACTGAGGCAGTTGACTAAGAGGGAAGACCCAGGGATATTCTTTGTTCCATGCTCTATCTATGGAGTTGAATTTAAAGAGTCTCTCGTTGACTCAAGAGCCTGCGTTAATGTCATTTCAAGGGCGATTGCAGAGAGATTGGGAGCTGATATTCAACCTCCCAAGACGTCTACCACATTCCCAAACTGTTCAACCTCACTCCCGTATGGTGCAATACCTGATTTGATGATCACAGTAGGAGATTGTCTGGTTCCTACTGACTTTCAGGTTGTGGAGATGAGTGCAATATCTCGTACGCAATTGATTCTTGGAAGACCGTTCATGGCTACGGTTGGTGCGATTTTGGATACGCCAGGCAAGAGAATTTCATTCTCATATATTGACAAGGAGGTGTTCTATTATGCCATACCTCCTAGAGGAGCTCTCGGACGTGTCTCTTGCATTGAAGTTGTCACAGGAGAGACATTAGCAGTTGATCTTTTGGAAGAGCCTCCTGACGTGACTACTGGCACAGACGTCTCGATTGAACCGCCCAGCATCCCCAAGGAAGTTGTCAAGAAGGCTAAGGCAACAAAGCAGAAGGTGAAGAGCAAAAGAGTCAAGAATCCCCATGTCACTTTGATCCCTCGGAAATGTGATGGAGATTCGATTGAGTACAAGGTAAAGTGCAAAGGAGCCTCGAAACCATTTTCTAAGGCTAGAGTACTTCTTACTTCGGAGCTGAAGGAAAAAGGGCAAGAGTTTGTGGAGGGTTTGTTGCGCAAAACTCTGAAGATAGCAATGTCAAGTTGTGGATCTTGTTCTGATGCAAGCTTTCATTCTTATCCTGCCTGAGTGGCAGTACAGTCAAGCTAATCACGTTAAACAAGCGCTTGGTGGGAGGCAACCCACTGGTGAGTCTGTTTTTGAGTCGTTTTCTTTTTATTTTCGTTCGTTTTGTGTTTGTGTCAGGATAAACAAGGAGCAAAACTCGAAATCGCCTTAGTGTCGATCGATACCCCATTGGTATCGGTCGACACCAATCGCGAATAGACGGTTCATCATATCGATTTAAGCCTGTATCGATCGATATCAGGCTGTGTGTCGATCGATACTCGATGTTCCAGCAAGGTAACTTCTTGTTTTTCCCAATTTTATTCTGTTCTTTTGTTTTCTTTCAGTGACTCTAGGCTAGATAACACTGGGGACAGTGTTGTTCAAGTCTGGGGGAGGTGTCTGCTGACATTGTGTTTGTTTTTCTTAGAGTCAGTTGTTTTATCGAGTCAAAACTTGTTGGAGATGATGATCCTATGCTTGAATTGTTGTTTTGATTTAGTTTTTGAGTGACCAGTGTTGCTGGATCTGCTCTAGATCGACTAATGAAAAATCCAAGGACTGACCAGTTGACTAGAAAACATCCATGTCTCCAGCAGAGTTCTCTTGAAGCCTGAGCCAAATTTCTGCACTTCATCGATGTGGTTAGTGTTTTTAGAGCTTGATTCATCATTCATATCTGATAAAAGAACCCATATGTTTAGATTTATGGTATCTCTCTCCCCTGTTATAAGTTGATAAATAAGAGCATAAAAGATTGAAATGATTTTCTTCTGAGTAGAGGGTTAGGAAAATTTCCAGCGATCCCATTATTCTACTTAAGAGGGAATGATCACACAAAGGATTGGAAGCGAGGCTAGGATTTTCCTATGATGCCATTATTCGCCTACATCCTTTGATACATTGAGAGGGAAGAACCGGGGATTCGGTGGCTAACACCATCAATACTCGCGTCTTATACCTTGATGTGTATATGCAAAGCTGAAAATAAAAGAAATAACATAATAAGAAATAAGTCTGGGGGAGAGAAATTGATACAAAAAGTGTGAAAAATGGTGGTTTCTTGTCATGATATTGTATGGTAAAGAATCTAGAAGGTTCTTAAACATTGGTTGCAGCGATGGAACTGGTGATGAGGGCTTTATTTGAACAATGCTGCGAGATAATGTATGGATTCTGGAAAAGCTGCGAATGTCTACGGAGAAGTACATGGTGGTTAGATCAAAAGCTGGTTAGGTAACATTTGGGTGCTTGTGGAAAGGATCTCTGCGATGGTTCATGAACAGGTGAGTCTCTACGTTTTCAAACCTTTTTCTCTGGTTTAGTCTTCTATTTGCTTGAGGGCAAGCAAATGCTAAATCTGGGGGAGTTGATATATCATGGTTTTTACCCCTTTTAGGCCATGATATAAGTCCGTTTTATAGAGTCTTTCTAGTATTTCGGAGTCTTTTAGAATCTTTTACAGGTCTTAGCACGTTTGGAGCACAATTGGAGATATTGGAGCTTTCTGGAGCATTTTGGAGCAAAGTTGAAGTTCGTGTTGCTGAGTACCCGATTTCACGTCAAGCATCGATCGATACCCCCTGGTATCGATCGACACTCATCACAGCAGACACGACCCACGACTTTAATGAAGAGTTGAAGAATTGCAACTTGGTCCAGAAGTCTTTAATATTTACAAGAAGCCCCAAAACGTGATTTAGGTTATTTATAGGGATTTTACAGCCACCTGTTTAGGCTATGCTTTATTTTTTGTATGCTTTATTTTACTTTGGTTTTGTGAGGAAGACAAATCTGAAACTCCCTTCGTCCGAGATCAGATTTCAAACCCTCTTATTACTCTTTCAGATTTATTCAGTTATGTTGATTGTTTCATTCTCCATGTCTGAGTAGATCCACTTTAGGTTCAGGGTTCTCATAAGGGTTTTCTCTGAATGCTAGGTTGATTCATTTATTAGGATTCACTATCTGAATTAGTTCTTCACCTTAGGTTGTGTTCAAAGCTAATTCTAGGTTGACGAATCTAGAACTTAGATCTTAGGATAATTGATTAGGCACGACAGTGCGATTAATTACCTGATAGAACTTTAGGTGAGCAAATTGATTATTCGCAAAGAGATTTGGTTTAATTGATTTGTGAACATATCAAACCTGATATTAAAGCTGATTTAGACTTTAGGATTCGCAAAGAGATTTGGAATTCCTAGGATTTAGATTTAGATAATTCTCGCAACGACAGTTGGTAAATTATACCGTAGTGATTTGAGTTCAAGAACTGCGCTAAATCTGAATCATGTTAGTTAGTTTATCTGCATTCATTGATTTCCTAAGAAATACCATGAGCCTATCTTTCTCCAATTGAATTACAACACTTTTAATTTCTGCACTGCTTTCAATTACATCTGAATTGCTTAGCTTAATTCTCACCAATATAATCTATTGTACGTTTCTGTGAGTCTTTGTGTTCGACCCCTAGCTATACTATAACTACTGCTTTAGTATCTTAATAGGGTATTATTTTGAGCATATCAAGTACTCAAGAAGGTGAATGACACGGTATTCTACCCAATCGTGCCTTCTTCTACCGCGGTTTGTGGCACGATCACTTGTGAGATAAATGGGGATGAAGTTCCAAGAGTCGAGTATGTTGGTGTTTGTGCAGCGGTGAGGTATGGCGATGATGAAGAATCCCATGCATTGGACGGTTATTGCTTAGGGTCCCTCTTCCAAACCACAATGGAGAATGAGATTCAAAGTAGCACCGTTGCTAAGATGAAGGCAAAGACCAAGGCCAAGATGGAAAACGAGACAAGTATGCTTGATGGGTCTAAGTCCAAGCTAAGCCAACCTTCCATCATTATTCTCACCCCTTGGAAACATCAAGATGGGGTAATTGAGTACAAAGTCAAGTGTGAGGGACGGTCCAATCCCTTTGCCTCGGTTAAGGCAATCCTCACACCGGAGCTTGAGGAGAAAGGGGAACCCGGTCATTAAGAGATCATGAACAAGGTGCTCAAACTTGAGCTCGATGATCCACCTAGGAGTTCCACCACTCCTTCTCTCTCACCCACCTAAAAGGGTAACAAACGTCGAGCTTAGTGACGTTAAACAAAGCGCACTTGGGAGACATTTCCATGTCTATTTTTGTAAATACTTTCTCTCTTTTTAAATGCTTTTAATGTGTTTGCTAAGCGGTTTCAAGGTTCTTGACGTCTCACGGTCTTCTAAAACAACAACGATGTGGGAGTTCAAGTGCCTCTCCTAATAGGTCACTCCACCACTCCCTTTTCTCCATTCCAAGGTTTGAAATACACTCCATTGCATTGTACATTCATCTTTTGTGTTTTGTTTGCTCTCTCTTTGACGTTTGTTGCACCAAGACGGTGCAATTCAAGTTTGGGGGAGGGGTTTGTGTTATTTGACCTTGTGTTTTGTTTTCTTACTTTTCTCTTGGCATACTTGAGTCTCATGCATAGAAAAACCACAAAATTTTGAAATTTTGCATTCATATAAGTCATCTAGTTGCATCTCATGTTAAGATTGAGTCTAGAGTTCATATAGGATTTGCATTCATACGCATGGGTGCAATGATGAAATTGTCGTTGTAAAATGTCAATTTAAAGCTTTAGTAGTTAAATGCATTTGAACAACTTGAAAGTAAGGACTCACCATACTTGGATTATATGCATTGATGCTTTCATCTTGGTTGAAACAAGTTTTGAATTGAACCCGATCCTAACTATTTGAACCCTTAGTTTTGACTAGTAATTATCATGTTTATGCATCGAAAAATGAACTCATGGATACCATAGACATACTTGGGCTATCTTTTTCCTTTTTACCACTCTTGTTAGCCCAAGTAGCCGATCCCCATCTTTGGGACGGTTATCCTCACCCTTAACTTACCCTCCTTTCATGCCGAAATCTTTAGTGAGTGTTGTGAGGCCTATATTTTTTTTCGAATGGACTTGGCAAAAAGTGTTGGGTTTAGAGCGACAAGGAAAGGCACTACAAGAAAACATAGTTTTTGTGACCACTTTTTGCCACTCTTTTTTTGTCACAAAAATACGGTACGAAAGTGTGACTAATTTGCGACTACTCGCAATGCAGTGGCAAAACAGTCGCAAATTAACGACGAAACAGATGAGTCACAAAAGAGTCGCAAATTTGTGACTGATTTGTAGTCGCAATAGTAATCCCAAATTTGTGACTGATTTGCTTCGGTTTTGCCACTCCAATCATTTTTTTTAAAGAAATTCATCAATATATAATAATACGTTAATGTAGACGTTTTTATATAGATTTGAACTATTATATAGCTTGAATCATGATATTAGAGGAAAAAACTTATAATTTTCAATATTCTAAACTTATGTTTGTTTCTACTCATAACATGTATAAATAGTCACAAAAGGTTCTCAAATTTACGACCATTTAGCAACTCAACTCGATTTGTTTTAATAGTAGTCACAAAAGGGTCTCAAATTTGCGACCGTTTAGCAACTCCACTCGATTTGTTTTTTTAAATCATCAATATTGAATTGTAAATATGTTAATTTGTACGTTTTTACATAGATTTTAACTACTATATACATTGAATCATGATAACACAGAAAAACACTTTTAAATTCCAATATTTTAAACTTATGTTTGTATATTCTCAAAAATGTAGTAAGTGTATATGTGTTTTATATGAAATAATTTTGAAAGATAGAATTTTTTCAAAATTTACTTACCATATCTTAATTTAATGTTTAAATAGAGAGTTGTAGCGCTAGAATTAGAATAAGAATGATTGTAAAATCATATTTAGAATAAGAATAATTGAAAGTTTAGAGTTTAGGGTATAGGTTTGTGATTTATTAAGCATCGTCACAAAACAATCACAAAAGGGTCCCAAATTTGCGATAATTTAGCAACTCCACTCAATTTTTTTAATAGTAATCACAAAAGCGTCCCAAATTTGCGACCGTTTAGCAACTCCACTAGATTTGTTTTTATAGTAGTCACAAAAGAGTCCCAAATTTGCGAACGTTTAGCAACTCCACTCAATTTAAAAAAAAAAGAAAATCAACAAAATAGAATTGTAAATATGATAATTCATACGTTTTTACATTGATTTCAACTAATATATACACTTAATCTTCATAAAAGTTAAAAAACTTTTAAATTCCAATATTTTAAACTTATGTTTGTATATTCTCATAACATGTAGTAATTTTATATGTGTTTTAAATGGAATGATTTTGAAAGATAGAAATCTTTCAAAATTTACTTAACATATCTTAGTTTACTATTTAAATAGAGAGTTGTAGTGTTAGAATTAGAATACATATGATTACAAAGTCATATTTGGAATAAGAATGATTGAAAATTTAGGGTTTAAGGTGTAGGTTTAAGAATCGTCACAAAACAGACCAAAATTTGCGACTACTTTGAGACGATATCAGTCCACAGCCTCGGTGGACGAAAGGTCTCCAATCCGAATTAGCCTCGGTGGTCTTCACAAACGTTGTAACCCATTGAGTTAGCTATCCACAGGAGGTGGTGTGAGGTCATTCTGAGCGCTGGTTCGAAAGTTACATCATATTTTGTGGGACGTGTATGTCTGGCGCCCAAAGGAGTTATGCTCAAAAGTGTTTGAAAAGATCCAGGACCGGTCGGTGCAAACTCCCCAAATCAGCAAAAACCCAGATTTGGTCGGGTCAATACCCGGTTTGTTCCGGGTTGACCCGGTCACCCCCCCCCCCTTCCCAATAAAAGACCCAATACCTAATTTTCTTAGAGATATCCTATTTTTTTCTAAAGCAAAGAACCCCCTTTTGGTGATTTGCTAAATTTTTGTAAGAGATCTTGGTTTATTTATGCAATCTAAGTTTTATTAATATAGTTTTCATCATTCTTTCTTTAATCTTTCTTTTCTCTAGTCACTTAATCATGGGATCATTTATTTCTCTTATGGGATTTAAGGATCTTATGATGATTAGTGAGTAGTTTGCTTTAAAGCTCATGGGTGAGGTAGATTAGGTGTCTTCTTGAATGGTTGATAATCCCATATTTTACATCTTTTAGCATGCATATTATTTGGTGTTTTGTGTCTCATGCATGTGTCTTGCATAGTTTTTATAGCATTTTGGTATTTATTAGAGTATAAGGTGTTTGCATTAGGTCCTAGTGAGTTTTGCATGCATTTGGAGTGTTTTTAGGTGTTCTGGAGACAATTGATGGTGTTTGGAGTTATGGAGCATGGTAGAATGCAAAGCTCATAGGAGTTGTAGAGGAGTGAGTAATATGTCTACAGGAGTTGGAACCAGTCCATTTGGACATTTGGTTAAGAAGTTATCGCGGATTTACTTAAGAGCATTCGGTTCGGAAGCAAGAGAAGCGGTTAAAGACGTTTTGGGAGTTTCTCAGCATTCACATCGACCAGAAACCTCCCACACATCGATGCAACAGATGGATGCAACATCAGGGAGCTTAACCTCGCTCAAGACCCCATTTACATCAATGTAACAAATCGATGCTCAGCTTCACATCGATGCAACAAAGTGATGCAACAAATCGATGCAGCCGAAGTGACTCAAAGATCAGGCCAAATGAAGACCTTCCCATACCCAGTTTAATCTGTTGTCTTCATGAAACTTGTAGAGGAGTGAATCGGTTGTACACAGGAGTTTGAATCACATCATTTGGACATCTGGATCGGATTTTATGGCCTAGACACTGAAGCATGATCTGCCTGGCCGAGAAGAGATGACATCTTCCAAAGAACCGGTAAAACGAAGTTCTTCCGATCATATTCAGCCTCTCCGGCCTTAATGAAAGTTGTAGAGGGAAGAGTTAGCTGTGCACACAAGCAAACATCATGTCATTTGGACATCAGGCTAGGGAGATGTCTCGAATTTATCGAAGACGCATCCAAGATCCGACCGGGTCAATACCCGGTTTGTTCCGGGTTGACCCGGTTCGCCCATTTTCATTTATAAACCCAAAAACCCTAATTTTCATTTTAAGTTTTCTTCTTTCTAGAGTTGGGTTTATCCCAAACTCTTCTTATGATTTTGAGAGGGATTTTGATTGTTCTTCATACAAATGCCACTCTAGAGAAGATTTCTTCACCCTTATCTTTATATTAATGCATCTTCTTTACCTTTATTTCTTCTTCTTTTATGTTCTTCATATTTAGGCCTTAGGCCCCTTTTTGTTTGATCTTAGATTTAGCTTGATTTAGATGATTTGATGATTGATTCTTGATGCTTATGTTCTTAATCTTTGCTTTCCTTTCTTTCTAAGTGATCCTAGTGCTAGATTGGGCTTGAGAGAGTCAATCTAGATCATAGGAAAAATCATGCACACCAAGTGTTTGATGATATTCCCCTAGGAGCTTAGTAAGAGATAAACATTCTTAACCTATGAAAGTAGTTGCTTAAGGTGTTTATTGGTTGATTTGAATGTTGATCTAAATGCTTGCTAATCATTTTATCACAAATGAGAGTTTGATCTTGATTAAGTGATTAGCAAAGTGATTAGTGCCTTGAGAGAGGATTAGTCATAATTAGTGATCTTAACCTAAGGATTAGCATTGATTGGGTGTTAGGCATTGTTAGTCAATTGTCTTGATGATTATATGATGATGATTTAGGTTGATCTTTGTTAGGTCCTTCACTTAGGTTGGTTCTCAATGCTAGATTTGATGAGATAAACCAAAATCTAGAACTACACCTAGATTAGGTAGTTCTAGTTGGCGTGACAAATCAATCTAGAGCTACACCCTAGGATTTTTGGTCTCATCCCATGCATTAGGGAGAGATTCGAGTAAACGGTGTTAGTGCTAGATTAGATTTATTCATTCGAGTCTTGAACTTAGGCATTTCACTCCTTGCCGGAGTTTAAATGAATTGCTTGAAACGAATCTTTTGTGAGCTTTTCGTGCCTAGCCAACGATAGTTGATGTCTAGGGTGATTAGTGAACTAAGTGGGATTGGAGGTCAATGCTTGTTAATCACCCTATCACAAACGACGGTTTGTTCTTGATTTGGTGATTAACAAAGTGATTAGTGGTACGACGGTGGATTAGTCAAAATTATGAATCCCATGTTCTAGGATAGTGTTCAATGCAATCTTAGACATCATTGTTTGCTCATTATTCATCTTCTTGATAGTTCATTCCATGATCCAACACTTATATCTTTGTTTTCTTTCTTGCATTTGTTTCTTTTCCTATAAACATAAAATCCAAAAACATTGCTATAGCTTAGGAAGTTTCATGCATTCCTAGTGTATTGATCTTAACCTCTTCAGTTCGATCCTCAAATACTACAATGATATGAGTGGACTTGAGGTATTGATTAAGACCTAAAAAGTCTATCTATCAATGGTTAAGGATGTTTAGGACCTAGATTCATCTTCTCACTCTCTTATCTAAAGATCTTAATGCTAGATTAGGCTTGGAAAAACTAGTTTAGACCTTAGGGCATTTCATGCACATAAGGTGTTTGATGAAATGCCCATATATTTTAGATAAGAGATTTTACTTGTTTAGCCTAAGGAATTAGTTGTCTCAAGAGTATTATGGCCATTGGAAGTTGTTATTCATGCTTGTTAATTAGTTTTTCACAAATGGAATTTTATTCTTGATTAGCTAATTAATAAAGTGATTAAGATCATGGAAGTGGGTTAATCTTGTTTTGACATTCTAAGCCTAGGGAGAAATGCTTGTTTATGTTGTTTAGCATCCTTGATCAATCAATGAAGTCACCCAAGTCAATAACCTCACTCTAGAGCTTGCTTTGACCATATTATAAATCTTGATTTGTACTTGTTTTCTTGTTAACCTATTTGCTTTCTGGAATTGAATTAGGTTTGCTAGAACTCAAACTAAAGCAAACTTTATTGCTTAACTTAAGTAGTTATGTGCATTCTTGGTGTTTTGGAACTTAACCTATTGGATTCGATACCTCTTATACTACTTGTATCTAGAGAATTGATATCTAGAAAGACCGAAAAGTCCATTATCATTGGTCGAAATGGCATCACCGAAGACAAAGCGCAAGGTCCAACGTCTGACATGACGCGTCACATCATTAAACTAATTCATCTCGCGATCCACCGACAAGTGACTACCGTTATACGACACCCTACGAGGCAACAAAAAATTCGAATGGACCGACCGATGCGTAGATGCTTTCTAGGAACTGAAGTGGTATTTGGCAAGTCCTCCCATCCTCGCCAGACCTGTCGAAGGCGAGTCGGTATTCCTTTACATCACCGTGCCAACAACAGCAGTCAGCGGAGTACTCGTCAGAGATGAACGAGGCGAGCAGAGGCCAATCTTCTACATCAGCCAGACTTTAACCGACACGGAGACCAGGTACCCGCAAATGGAGAAACTGGCACTCGCGGTAGTTATGTCAGCCATGAAGTTGAGACACTATTTTCAGTCCCATTCCATCGTAGTGCTGGCCACTTTCCCCCTACGGACTATCTTACATAGTCCGAGCCAATCAGGAAGACTAGCAAAATGGGATGTCGAACTCAGTGAGTACGACATCAAATACTGGAACCGAACCTGCGCGAAATCCCAAGTACTGGCGGACTTCTTAGTCGAGCTCCTAGCCGAAGGAATTGAAGAACCAATGCCTAGCTCTACCTGGACACTTCACGTCGATGGCTCATCCTCCAATCAGGGATCCGGAGTAGGAGTACGTCTCACCTCACCCAACGATGAGATCTTAGAGCAATCATTCCGGCTGACATTCCTAACTTTGAACAACAAAGCCTTGATCGCCGGATTAAAGCTCTCTCACAGAATACAAATTCCAAACTTAAGCGCATTCTGCGACTCCCAGCTAGTAGCGAACCAGTTCAATGGAGAATATGAAGCCAGAGATGAGAGGATGGAAGCCTACCTGAAGATTGCCCAAGAGTTGGCCAAACGATTCAACGAGTTCACACTTACCCGAATCCCTCGCAGCGAGAACAACGAAGCAGATGCATTAGCCGCTCTAGCATCAACTTCGGACCCCGGTCTAAAGAGAGTAATCCCCTTCGAGTTTATTGAGAATCCAACCATCAACGCAACTGGATTCGTTCACGCAATCAATACGTCGGACAAACCACTGGTCGAGAACGAGGAAGTAAATATGGACGAAGATGTGGAACACAAAGGGGAATACGGCTGCGACAAGGAATGGATGGGACCAATTCGCACTTACATCATGGACGGAAAGGTGCCATCAGACAACTGGGCTGCCCAAAAACTCAAAGCTAAGGCAGCACGATATATCCTTCTCAGCGAAGACGTCTTCAAATGGAGATTCTCAGGGCCACTAATAATCTACGTCGAAGGTTCGCAGGCAAGGAAGGTAATGGAGGAAGTCCACAGCGATTCATGCGGCAACCACTCCGGCGGAAGAGCCCTCACAATCAAAATCAAACGACATGGCTACTACTGGCCAATTATGGTAAAAGATTACGAAAAATTCTCTATGAAGTGCGAAAAATATCAACGGCACGCCCCAACGATCCACCAACCGACCGAGTTGATGTCATCAATTTCCTCGCCTTTATCCATTCATGCGATGATCAATGGACATCGTCGGTCCGCTCAACCGTTCTAAGCAAAAAAGATTCATGCTAGTCTTAACAGACTATTTTTCCAAATGGATAGAAGCAGATTATTATGCTAGTATCAAAGACGTCCAGGGGGAACACTTCATCTGGAAAAACATCATATGCCGAGACGGAGTGCCGTACGAAATTGCCACAGACAACGGCTCTCAATTCATCTCAACAAGGTTCGAATTGTTGATATATCATGGTTTTTACCCTATTTAGGCCATGATATAAGTCCTTTTTATAGAGTCTTTCTAGTACTTTGTAGTCTTTTAAAGTCTTTTACAGGTCTTAGCACGTTTGGAGGATTATTGGAGATATTGAAGATTATGGGAGCACTTTGGAGCAGAAGCTGAAGTCGTGTTGCTGAGTATCTGTTTTCACGGCCAGTATCGATCGATACCCCCTGGTGTCGATCGATACCCATCGCAGCAAGACACGAACCGCGAGTTTTATCAAGATTTGAAGAATTACAAAAGTGCCCAGAAGTCTTTGATATTTACAAGAAGACCCCAAGTCGTGATTTAGGTTATAAATAGGAGTTTTAAGCCATCTGTTTAGGCTATGCTTTATTTTGCTTAAGTTTAAGAGAGATACAATTCTGATTTCCCTTCGTCCGAGATCAGATCTCAAACCTTGTTTCTCTTTCTAATTTTATATAGAGTATTTATTCAAACATGTTTATTAATTTAATCTCCATGTCTGAGTAGATCTCTTGTTAGGTTTGGGGATTCTCATTAGGGATTTCTTTGAATGCTAGGTTGATTAGTTATTTAGGGTTCATAATCTGAATTAGTTCTTCACCTAAGGTTGTTCTCATAGCTAATTCTAGATTGATCACCTAGAACTTAGATCTTAGGATAATTGATTAGGCACGACAGTGCAATCAATTACCTGATAGAACTAGGGTGAGCAAATTGATTATTCGCAAAGAAATTTGGTTTAATTGATTTGTGAACATATCAAACTTGAAATTAAGGCTGATTTATTCTTAGGGATTTGCAAAGAGATTTGGGATTCTGAAGTTTAGATTTAGACAGTTTTCGCAACGACAGTTGGTAAACTATGCATTAGTGATTTGAGTTCTAGAACTGCGCTTAACCTGAACCCTGATTGGTTAGTTTATTTGCATTCATTGATTTCCTGAGAAATATCCCTGAACCTATCTTTT
>PKML01037245.1:151841-190018 GCA_002933935.1 Eutrema yunnanense
GCACGCCCACTCACAGCCCTGTTATGTAAGGAAGTCAAGTTTGATTTCACATCTGATTGCCTTATAGCCTTCGAGGAAATCAAGAAGGCATTGGTGAGTGCTCCTGTAGTTCAACCACCTGATTGGAGTTTGCCTTTTGAGGTGATGTGTGATGCCAGTGACTTTGCTGTTGGAGCTGTTTTGGGTCAGAGGAAAGATAAGAAGCTCCATGCTATCTATTATGCCAGCAGGACGTTGGATGATGCTCAGCGAAATTACAGCACCACAGAGAAGGAGTTGTTGGCAGTGGTCTTCTCCTTTGAGAAATTTCGGTCCTACTTGATTGGGAGCAAGGTCATTGTTCACACAGACCATGCTGCTCTCAAATACCTAATGAAGAACAAGGACCTCAAGCCTCGTCTATGCCGATGGGTTCTTTTGCTCCAAGGTTTCGACATAGAGATCAAGGACAAGAAAGGAGTTGAGAATGGAGTTGCTGACCATTTATCGCGACTAAAGGTCGATGAGTTCGTCCCCATTGATGATTGTCTGCCAGAGGAAGGTGTTTACCTCTGGCAGACTGCCCTGAAAGTCTGGGAACGAAAGTCAAACTTCGGTCAATTGCAAAACTACCCCATAATTTTTTCAGACTGCAGGAGAAGTCTGAAAAACGTCAGACTTCTTAGTGAAGTCTGACAAAAAAGTCAAAATTTTGGTCAATTGCAGAAACACTTTTTTATTTTTCTTAGACATCTAATGCAGTCTGACAAAAAAGTCAAAGTTTGGGTCAATTGCAAAATTACCCTTTTTGTCAGACTGCGATAGAAGTTTGCTTTGATAACTTTTCGTCAGACGGCATCCGCAGTCTGCTTTGTAACATTCTAATTGCAAAAATACCCTCTTTTTCAGACTGCCATTGAGGTTTGACATATTGTTTGTCTGACTTCTGTGGTAGTCTGGATTGACAAATTTTTTAAAACTGTTTTTTTTTGTATATTTGTGATGAATTTCGTTGATTTAAATTTTTTTATAAGTGTGTTAGTTGTATATGTTCCTCCTGCGTTAGTTTTACATGCTTATGTTCGGTAATTATTTTTAAATAATTTTTTTAATAATTCTGGCAATGTAGCTAATAGAATCAGACTTCGCGAAGAAGTCTGATATTTCCATTAAGATCGCTAATGTTGTTTTTCCATTATTGTTTTTACAGATAATGGTGCATCTACCTGTTAATTTTGGTGAATGGGTTGTGAGAGACCAGATTTGGCATTTTGTGGTGGATACTCTCAAAGGAGGGCGGTTTATCACTTTGGGCAATCGTTATACATATTGTAAACTTGTTGAGATGGTACAAGATGATTATATGCTGGACAAGAAAACCGAGTTGGTGGAGTTATCATATCCGTTACCGGAACCACTCTTGCAACAGATCGGTCCGGAAAGCCCTCCTATTTATGTCACAAATCATATACGATGTACGATTTTAACCGATACATGGCCTCCTTACGAGCGGTAAATCCTGACCTTGCTAGATACTTGGAGGAGGCGGATCCGAGTCTATGGTCACGCGTTCATTTCAATGGAGACATGTATAATTTGAAAATGCATTTTTCTTATCAGGCTTCTTGTGCAGTCTGATTCGTCTTTATCAGACTTCTATTGCAGTCTGGTTTTTATCAGACTTCTATTGCAGTCTTTTTTTATTTGTGTTAACCGCGTTCACTTTGTTGGAGAAAGGTACAACATAAAGACGAGCAACATTTCCGAAATTATAAACTCTGTAGTCAAGAAGGCAAAAGGATATCCTATCTCTTTCCTTTTGGAGTTCATACAAGAGAAGCTATGGACATGGTTTTGTAAAAGGCGGCTAGATGCATTGAGTCTCACAACAAAATTTAGCCGAGTAGTTGAATATTTGATGGCTATTCGTGAATATTATGCGGACTTCATGACGGCGGAACGCATTGATGGGGATCGATTCGTTGTTAAGGGAGGACATAGGGATTGTGTGGTCGACTTGCAAAACCGAACGTGTGAATGTGGTGTGTGGGATTACGAAAAGATACCTTGCTCACATGCAATCTGCGCTGCACCAGAACTTGAGCTACACCCATATACGCTGCAACTTAGAAGTCTGATACAGAAGTCTGAAGAAAGTCTGAGAGGAGTCTGTTGGTGTCTTTCCAGTACAATATTTCGTTTCCAAGTCATTTTTAAGTTGTCTAAGTCTAAGAATTTGTTATGTTAATCGTTGGTTGTTGTTGTTGGCTTAAACTTAATTTGTAGTACTTATGTGTTTGCTGCATCTCGTCAAGTTTAAATAAGTCTTAAGAAAATCACACCCTTTCCAAACTGCAATATAAGTCTAATAACATAAATTCATTACAAAAGATAGAAATAGAAGTCTGACACCCTTTGTCTGGTTGATGCTCATACACGGTTGTGAACATCCTTGGAGGGAATTCACGTTCTGTCATTATGTCTAAAACCTGCATCAACCACAACCAGACTCCATTATCAGTCTGAAAACTTAAAGTCAGACGTCATATGCAGTCTGACTACTCAAATTCAGACTCTATATGCAGTCTGACGAAATATAGTCAGAGTTAACTACGAAGCCTATTCATGAAGTAATTGGACGAATCCCAAAAATCCACAGAACACAATACAACTCAAACCCAAAGATCTAAACATTATTGCTCAATTTGAATCTTTTACCCTCTATGGAAGACTTGAAGGAGCGGTGACAACGGCGAGGAGAGAGAAACCATATCTGGAAATAAAAAAAGACAAGAGTTCAGCGCTGAGTTCTAGAAATCAGTATCGAGAAAGTGATGATTTGCGGCGCAGAGAGGAGTAGAAGAATCTTACCGTCGAAGGCACAGGAGACGATGTAAGCGACGAATTCCGGCAGCGACAACAAGAATCGGTGTTTTTTTTTTTTGTTATTTGCTTCGGTGACTGTAAAAATGAGAGGATAAAAAACCCTTTTATATGTGTCCTAAGCGGCGGTTAAAAAAAACGGTTTTACCACATAAAAATACCGCTTTCGCAATCTGATGTCAGACTTCTTAACGCAGTCTGATATCAGAATCTTTTAGCAGTCTGATAGTGATAAGATAATTGAGCGAGAAGTCTGGAAATTTTGGGCGGTAAAATTCCCCCTTTTTTAAGGGCGGCAAAATTCCCGCTTTTTTCTGGGCGGCAAAATTCCATCATGTCAAATTTCAGACTTCTAACAGAGTCTAATTAAATGAAAGTATAATTTCAGACTTCTAATTGAGTCTAATTCAGATCAGGTCAAGTATCAGACTTCGTATCGAGTCTAATTCACTTTCAGACTTCGTATCGAGTCTAATTCACTTTCAGACTTCTAATATAGTAATTTTCAAAAAAAATTTGAACTGAATACAACCAAGCATCAAAATACATACCAGACCTAGAACTTTTGTTTGACATAGAAAAATGGACTTCTATCTTGTAGATCTAAAACGGAATTAATTAAAAACCCATCTGTTTGTTTAGATCTAGGCAAATAACATGGAAAAATGGTCTTATTTCGTATAGATCTAAAAAATTTGCAGAAAAAAGTAGAGTAGAAGGCGAAAAACTTGTTTCTAGGAAGCTTAACTCAGTTGCAAAGACGAAGTTGACGACATGGAGGGCGGTGGCGGTGGCGATTTGACCTACAAGAAAATGGAGTTGTGATGAAAATATGAAGAAAGATAGATGGAGGGACTGGTAAGGTGACACGAAAAAGGAGAGGTAATTACCAGACTAAAAAAGCTGACGACGGCGGTGGCGGTGGTGGTGGCGGTGGCGGTGGCGGTGGCGGTGACGATGAGGGTTTCCGGAGAGATGTTTGAGAGAGTTTAGAGAGAGAGAGAGATTCTTCCTGTTTTAGAGAGAGAGAGAGTCGATAATGGCTTTTACAGATTAGAGTTGGTAACTTTAATCACAAGTAGGGTAACTTATTTATTTCATGTTAATTCACAGGTTTCCATCAAGAAGTCTGATAAACCATGGACATGATCAGACTGAAATGGCAGTCTGATAAACCCTAAACTTGATAATTACTACTTAAATACCATCATATTATATAGAAAAATTATAACAAACATCAAATTCATGAAATATATGCACATTACAACACATATGTGCAAATTTAAAATTTCAAATGTAAATTTCGTAAACCATGAATCTAACCCTAAAGGTATATGTAAATGTTTCCATTACAAAGCATGTTTTGAGGTTTACAACCTACTTTGCCTTACAGGTTTTTAATTTGATTCAATTTTACAAAATTTAATTTTAATATTTCGAAATCGTCTATATTTAATTTATGTATAAGAAATTTTTAACAAAATAATTTTTCACAATTTTTAAATTTATATTTACTAATTAAATATTTATCAGACTTCTTCGAGAAGTCTGATATTTATTGAGGTATATGCATAATTAACTAACCTTGTTTAATTTGATTCAATTTTATGAAATATTAATTTCTATGCATCAAAATCGTCTATATTTAATTATTGTAGAAAAAAGTTTTAACAACATTTTTTTTTTTAATTTTAAAATTTAAATTTACTATTTTAATATGTATCAGACTTCTCGAATACGTCTGAGAGAAGTCTGGTAAGAGAAATCAATCAGACTTCTATTAGAGTCTAAATGTCAGACCTCTATAGAAGTCTGACGTGTCGCGAAGGTTAAAATGGTAATAGCGGTTTCGCGTTTTTTGTTTGGTCATAAGGGGGTAACTGTAATTTTCCACCCCCGAAAGTGTAGCGCAACATTTGATTGAAAAGACAGTGTAGCGGAAACAAAAGCAATAACTTGGGAAACGGCACAGTATAGCGAACCAGACATAACTTCCCAACAAATCGGTCATAATACGGGTCAACAAGATGAAAATAATGGACTGACATGCTATATTGATGGTTCGTGGAAGGAAACGGACAACTATTCTGGTCTAGGATGGTTCTGCTTTCAGGAGGGAGTCGAAGGAGTAATTATGGGATCCCGTAATCTGCGAAGAAGTTTATCCCCGCTACACGTAGAATTGGAAGCGCTCATCTGGGCGATGCATTGCATGATTGCAAATCACAAGACGGCGATAGCCTTTGCAACGGACTGCTCAGAGTTGGTGAAGATGGTGTCTACAACCAAGGAGTGGCCGGCTTTTACACTACATTTGGAGGAGTTCAAGAGGAGCAAGGAGTTTTTCACCTTTTTCTCTATCAAACACATCCCACGCGCAAACAACACAGTGGCAGATAAGTTAGCACGAGGTGCTCGCGTCTACCATCAGATTTCACTTATGTAAACTCGGTACCCCCGATTTGGTTTACCGAATCGGAATATGTATTAAGGCTGTTGACAAAAAAAAAATTAAAAAAAAAATAACGGTGTATTTTTGTCATAAAAACGAAATTTTGGGGTAAAAACAGCAATTTGCCCTTAGTTTATTTTTATTTACAAATTTTGAATGTATAATTCTAGTTACAACAAATCAAAACTAAATGTTTCTTTTTAATTTTTTGACAGTTGTCATTTGATATTTTATTAAAATTTCTTTGTGAAAATTAGTAAATTACATAAGCCAATTCATAAAGTGATATCACTGAAGCCAAACGCCTACAAAAACGAGACAAAAAAAAGCCCACAAAAAGGATTTTACAGTTGAAAGACAATTTGAAACGACAAACAAGAAAAAACTGTTACAGAAAACAAAAACAATCCGTGGAAGGAAAAAAGGTAATTCCATAACATACCCAAGTCTTGCACGGAAAACAGATCTTCTAAGCAATGAACAAAAGCACACCTGAACCCACCGTCCTTCATGACGAGTGGTGAAAGTTGAAACCAAAACGATTAGCACAAATAGTCCATATCCGAGAGGAAGTGAAACACCCTTCTCAACCGATGTAACCGCGAGAAGGACTCCTTATTAGGAGATGGAGAAGTGTCCTGAAATCACCTTCTTATTCAAGTAGAATATAACCTCTCAAAAGACAACATTGTGATAGTAGATAATTGGGTGTATCCAAACCAATTACCTAAATGCTATCGTTGTAGCACTTGGGGATCAATCTAAGGAGGCACAAGAACAACACAGTATGAATGCAAGAAATGACTTAAGCTAAGCAAACAAAGGTGGTTTTGGTTTCCTAACAACCTAAATGATTCAAATTGAAGGCAAGAACACAAGTAAACAAAGCAAAAACGGGATTAACAATAAGATAAAGGCAAGCCCTTGGATGAGGTTATTGATTTCGGAATCTAGATGTCATTTCACACAAACAAGCTATTCCCTTAGCCAAGAACACTTAAACAAGATTAAGCCACTCTTATGGTCTTAATCACTTTGTTAATCATCAAATCAAGAACAAACAATCGTTTGTGATAGGATGATTAACAAGAAATAAACATAGGTTCCTATGGCCCTAATGCTCCTTAGACAACTACTCTCATAGGCTAAGAAAGTAAAATCTCTTATTTGGTTCTTTGGGGAATTTCATCAAACACCTTGTGTGCATGAAATTCCCTAAGATCTATATTAACTATATCTAACCTAATCTAGCATTGTGAGCACCAAATAAGAGAGGGAAGATGTAAACTAAGTCCTAGGCATCAAGATCCATCACGAAATTCACCTAATCTACCTCATCCATGAGCTTAAAAAGAAATACTCACTAATCATGAAGAACACATCAAATCTTATGAAAGAGGTGATGTTAATCATGATTAAGGAATAGGAAAGTGAAAGATTAGATAAAGATGAAAGATATAAACTCAAAACTTTCATAAATCAAAAGAATCCTTGGGAAAAATCCCAAGAACCCTTAAAAGACAAGGTCTTGTTCTAGAGAGAAAAAGGGAGAAAAAACATAAAAAAAGGAGATAAATCTAAAAAATGGGTTTCAACAATATTTAAATGTGTTTCTTGAGTTAGGTCAGACCGGGTCAACACAGGACAAACCGGGTATTGACCCGGTCAAGTTCTGGTTGAAGTTCTAATACCGGCCAAATTGGGGCCGGTATGGTTGGGCCGGTATGAAGACTTTGCTTTTTTGAGCATAACTCGTTTGGGCGCCAGTCAGAAATATCCCCTGCTAAATCTGGTTTATCTTTCAAACCACCGAACAGAATGACTTGAGACTACCTCCAGAAGACAGCTAACTCAATTATCTACAACTTCTATGAAGGCTTCAGAAGCTAAATCCGAGCGTAGGTCCTTCGTCTAGCCTGGTCTTTCAGACACTTTGGTTGGCTTCGGCGAGAGCTTCCACGCCGGGCGAGATTGGGCCGGCACAAAAGGCCGGTATTTCCCCTGGTCGAGTGAAGGAGCAGTACCAGTCAGGGATGGAGGGGTTTTTGGGCAGGTAATCTTCCTGTCCAAGCTGAAGTTGAACACCTGACGGTGACGCCGGACAAGATTGGTCCGGTATGGTGCAACGAGTTGGCGGACAGACGGAGACTCCTTAGAAAATCGGCCATATCTCTCGAACCACATCTCCAGATGACCTGAATCCAACTCCGGTAGATAGATAATTGAATCCTCTACAATTCTTATGAACATCTCCGAAGCTGAATCTTACTAGAAACCCTTCGTCCGACCCATTCTTTCGGACACTCCGGACAGACTTTTTCTTCTCTTATGCTCCATAACTCCAAACATCATCAATTGTCTCCAAGACACCTAAAAACACTCCAAATGCATGCAAGACTCACTAGGACCTAATGCAAATATCCTAATCCTAAATGAGAGCTAAATGCAAGACAAAATCATGATTATGCATGTAAATGACACAAAACTCTAAGTGAAATGCATGATAAAACATGCAATATATGAGTATATCAATTCCCCCCAAACTTAAACATTTGCTTGTCCTCAAACAAACAAGAATAAGAAAAGGGAGAGGACTAAAAATGGGAGCTCAAATCCAAAAGTGCCATGAAAAGAATTCATCTGAATGTCCAAATTACTAGCTCTAAGATGCGATCAAACAAGTCTACTCAAAAAGAGCTAGCCATATCCTTCCTTATATGAATCAAATTCAAGCCTTAACCTACACAAGTATTCATGTCAACCAATCCTTTAACATTCATTAATCGTTTCAAGTGAATCATGCTCATGAAAGGTAAGTGAATCCATTTGGCTAGGGTGAAGGTCTTGAGATAAAGATGATCTCAAATGTATGGGATTACTCCAATGCTAGGGATCTCTCAATGAATGAGCAAGTTTTAGCAAAATACTAAGAGTAAAAGGCAATCTATGCATACAAGGATATACTCACATCTACCCAATGCCTAACTCGTCTCTAACCCTAGCATATCTACCTGTGATGTACCAATCCTAAGCTACCCTTATCTCACAAGGCATTTTTGCATTCATGTCCCATACGTGAACTTCTTCTTCCACTTCATCTTTTCTCACTTGAGGAATTTCTTCTTCTCCATTGACTCTTGTGGTTTTGTGTTTCTCTTGTTATTTCATTAGCTCTTCTTTTCTTTCCTTTTCTTTGCCTTGCCTCATCTTTTACCATTTGATGTCTTAGCCAATTTTTGTTTTTTTTTTTTTTTTCTATGAGGCTATAACTATTGCTAAGAGCTAATCTTGTTAACTTGCACTAACCACATTACAATATTGCATTCCTCCTTCACCTTCACTTCCTTTTTTTTGAACTCACTTCCTTCTTATCCACAATCCATTAGTCACACATTTTCGTTCATACCAAACCCAAAACTTCCCTTTCCCACGAGCCTAGCCTAGCTAGTCTAGCCTTTGATGTTCGGCTCGATCTACATGCAAACCTATCCTTGTCTTCCTAAACTCAACAATTTTTGCCAAGCTTATTCTAAAGATTAGGCCTCACATACGCACACTAAAGATTTTTGGCTTGAAAGGAGGGTAGGTTAAAGGTATGGTAAACCGTTCCAATGATGGGAATCGGCTACTTGGACTAGCAAAAGAGTGGTGAAAAGGATAAGAGAGCCCAAGTATGTATATGGTAACCATGAATTCACTATGCAATGCACAAGCATGATAATTTCAAGGTCAAAATTATGGTTTCCACTTAGGTAGGATTGAAATCAAATCAAAACTTGCTTTAGCTAAGACCCTAGTAATGAAATGCAAGATCGAAATATGGTTCATCCTTGATTTCAACACGAGATCAAAAGCATCAAACAACAAGCCACGAAGGCATTGAATCAAGCTCTAAAAATGATACTTTACAAGGATAAATCTATCATTGCTCCTAATGCTCATGCAAAGCTACCTAATATACTATGCATCTAGGCTCAATCCTAGATATGAAATGCAAAAAAAAATTCAAAAATTTTCAAATTTATTGAAAATGCATGATATGCATGAGACTAAAGATGTAAAAGACAAAATAAGAACACCAAAAACAAAGTTAGATAACACACAAACCCTCCCCCAAACTTAAATTACACAGTCCCTTGTGTAAGAAAAGCTTAAGAGAGAGCTAAACAATGCATGAAAGAAGGAAAGAAGATATGATTCTAAATGCTATGTGAAAAGTTTGGAGTGTTACCTTGAAAATGAATGGAGGGAACGAGAGTGATCACCTCAATCCTACACACATTTGTCCTTAAGTCCACGACCATTAGACCATCAAGAACCTAATCACACTAAGCAAACCCATCAAAAAGAACAAGAAAACATAGAAAGGCATCGAAAGAAAGTATGTGCATGGATAAGCTTGGATGTCTCCCAAGAGCACTTTGTTTAAAGTCACTAAGTTTGACTTTGGTTACCCTTTTAGGCGGGTGAGAGGGTAGTGTAAGCACTCCATGGTGGATCCTTGAGTTCAAGTTTGAGCACTTTGCTCATGACTTCCTCAAGACCGGCTCCCCCTTTCTCTTTGAGCTCGGGTGTGAGGATCGCATTGACCGAGGCAAAAGGTTTGGGCCGTCACTTGCAATTGATCTTGTACTCAATCACTCCACCCTTGTACTTCCAAGGAGTGAGAGTCATGATGGAGGGCTTGTCTAGCACGGACTTTGACCCATCAAGCTTGCTTGGTTCGTTTTTCATCTTAGCCTTGGTCCTTGTTCTCTTCTTTGCAACCTCGCTACTTTCAACCTCAAATTCCATCATTGTGTGGAAGAGGGATGCTAAACAATCTCCATCCAATGCATGGGCTTCTTCACCATTACCATAACCAAAAGCTCTTTCTCCATAAGATCCCTTCTTCTCAAAACTAACCATTGGGGGTGAAACCACCTCCATTGTTGCACAACTACCCACACGCTCAACTCTTGGAGCTTCAACCTCATCATCCTTGCGAACCATCACCTCTTTAGCATCGACCTTGGAACCGTTGAGAAGGTTGGATATCATCAATTGCCTTTTCATGCTCATCAATTGTCATCAATACCACGGCTTGTTCCTGAACCTTCTCCTTGCTAGCAACCATCGATTCTTTATATTTAGAGCCGTGGAGGACTTCCTCATTCTCTATTAGAGACTCTTCATTCTCATCAGTCAAATGCTCCTCAACTTGGGTCCCATTACTTATTCCTTCGAGATTCTCCATGTGTTTACTAGAAAGGGAACGTCCTTGAGAATTTTGATGATCTAGATGCATGATCCTAGAAGATAGGGCTCCAACCTTTCGGTGTAGATCATCATAAGAGCAATCAACCTTGTCATGAATCTCGGCCATCATCTTATTCAACTCATTTGCTCTATTAGCTTGCCCGGTTAGGGGTTGTTGAAGCATGCCTTTCATTTCAAGGTCTTGTTGTATACCCAAATCCACATTATCCTCCTCAAACCGTGTAGTGGCATCAAAATCTCCATCAATGTGAGCGGATTTTAGAGAGGCATTGATGAGCTTGTCTATCAATGTGGATTGCTTATCCACTCTTTCGTTTAGAGCCTTCATTTCCTTAGTTCTCCTTTGCTCCTCATTATCACTCGTGGTCCTTGTAGCCCGAGCATACTCATCACCATAGTTCTCTTCGCTTTGGGCAAAGTTCTCCACTAGTAGCTCTCCTTGTTCCACGGTGAGGTTTGTAAAATGCCCATTGCTAGCCCCATCCAAGGTCCATTTTTGCTCTTGATCAACTCCCAAATAGAAGATGCTAAGGATGGCTTCCTTCTTGAACCCGTGATGGGGACATTCTCGAGTATATCCTTTAAGTCTTCCCCATGCCTTATGAAAGGTTTCATGCATGATTTGCTTGAAATTCGAGATGTCCCTTCTAGTTTGGACCGTTCTTTGTGTGGAGTAGAACTTGTTGAGAAAAATCTCCTTACAACAAGAATTTACCAAGTGAGATGGCAACGTTCTCTCCCATTGGCTTGCTTTTCCTCCAAGAGAAAACGTAAACAAGATGAGCTTGATGCTATCATGGGGTACTCCTCCGGTTCTAAACGTGTCACACAACCTCTCAAAGAAATCCAAGTGATCATAAGGGTTCTCCACTTCCGCCCCCAAGAACCTAGACACTTGAATCAACATAACCAAGCTTGCTTTGATCTCATAGGCCTTGTCTTCAATTGGAGGAGGGTGGATCCCATATCTTGATCCACGACAACAGGGAGTGTCAAAGCTTCCAACTGTTGGCTTGTCATTCGGAGCTTGGGTCGGACTTGATGCCAACTCTTGAGGACGTGGCTTTCCTTGAAGTTGTGTTATTTCTTGAGGTTTTGGAGCTTGAGGGATGCTACCTTGGTTTTCCATCTCTTGAGGTTGAAGATCTTCAAGAATGTCTTTTCGATTGACCACCTCAAACGCCTCAATTGCTCTTGTCTTCTCATGTCTCTTCCCTTGATTTTGGTACCTTTGAAAACACAAAAGAGCTTAGGAAGACAAGTTAGTAACAATAAATAAAAGAAAATCCATCATCTCAATGAGATGCATACTCTTAGTGATGTGCATTAACATAGTGAAAATAAAAGCTTAGTCTCAAGCAAAATCTAAATCCTAATGGTTATTGCTATTGCCTCCCCGGCAACGGCGCCAAATTGATAGTAGATAATTGTGTGTATCCAAACCAATTACCCAAATGCTATCGTTGTAGGACTTGGGGATCAATCCAAGGAGGCACAAGAACAACACAGTAGGAATGCAAGAAATGACTTAAGCTAAGCAAACAAAGGTGGTTTTGGCTTCCTAACAACCTAAATGATTCAAATTGAAGGCAAGAACACAAGTAAACAAAGCAAAAACGGGATTAACAATAAGATAAAGGCAAGCCCTTGGATGAGGTTATTGATTTCGGATCCTTCCATGATCTATCTAGATGTCATTTCACACAAACAATCTATTCTCTTAACCTAGAACACTTAAACAAGATTAAGCCACTCTCATGGTCTTAATCACTTTGTTAATCACCAAATCAAGAACAAACCATCGTTTGTGATAGGATGATTAACAAGAAATAAACATAGGTTCCTATGGCCCTAATTCTCCTTAGACAACTACTCTCATAGGCTAAGAAAGCAAAATCCCTTATTTGGTTATTCGAGGAATTTCATCGAACACCTTGTGTGCATGAAATTCCCTAAGATCTAGATTAACTATATCTAGCCTAATCTAGCATTGTGAGCACCAAATAAGAGAGGGAAGATGTAAACTAAGTCCTAGGCATCAAGATCCATCACGAAATTCACCTAATCTACCTCATTCATGAGCTTAAAAAGAACTACTCACTAATCATGAAGAACACACCAAATCTTGTGAAAGAGGTGATGTTAATCATGATTAGGGAATAGGAAAGTGAAAGATTATATAAAGTTGAAAGATATAAACTCAAAACTTGCATAAATCAAAAGAATCCTTGGGAAAAATCCCAAGAACCCTAAAAATACAAGGTCTTGTTCTAGAGAGAAAAAGGGAGAAAAAGCATTAAAAAGGAGATAGATCTAAAAAATGGGTTTCAACAATATTTAAATGTGTTTCTTGAGTTGGGTCGGACCGGGTCAGCCCGGGAAAAACTGGGTATTGACCCGGTAAAGTTCTGGTCGAAGTTCTAATACCGGCCAAATTGGGGCCGGTATGGTTGGGCCGGTATGGAGACTTTGCTTCTTTGAGCATAACTCGTTTGGGCGCCAGCCAGAAATGTCCCTGCTAAATCTGGTGTATCTTTTAAACCACCGATCAGAATGACTTTCGACCACCTTCAGAAGACAGCTACCTCAATTACCTACAACTTCTATGAAGGCTTCAAAAGCTAAATCCGAGCATAGATCCTTCGTCCAGCCTGGTATTTCAGACACTTCGGCTGGCTTCGGCGAGAGCTTCCACGCCGGGCGAGATTGGGCCGGCACAAGAGGCCGGTATTTCCCCTGGTCGAGTGAAGGAGCAGTACCGGTCAGGGATGGAGGGGTGTTGTGGGCCGGTAATCTTCCTGTCCAAGCTGAAGTTGAACACCTGACGGTGACGCCGGACAAGATTGGTCCGGTATGGTGCAACGGGTTCACGGCCAGACGGAGACTCCTTAGAAAATCGGCCATATCTCTCGAACCACATATCCAAATGACCTGAATCCAATTTCCATAGACATATAACTGACTCCTATACAACTCTCATGAACATCTCCGAAGCTGAATCTGACTGGAAACCCTTCGTCCGACCCGTTCTTTCGGACACTCCGGACATACTTTTTCTTCTCTTATGCTCCATAACTCCAAACATCATCAATTGTCTTCAAGGCACCTAAAAACACTCCAAATGCATGCAAGACTCACTAGGACCTAATGCAAATGTCCTAATCCTAAATGAGAGCTAAATGCAAGACAAAACCATGATTATGCATGTAAATGACACAAAACTCTAAGTGAAATGAATGCTAAAACATGCAATATATGAGTATATCACATTGATATCTATCTTATTATATAAATATGAATATTTCAAAGTTGCTAACTCACCTGATCGCGACACGTGTCAAATCAATCGATCAGATTCTGACATATGTAAAACAGTTTCCCAAAAAACGTTTACTAAATTTATAATATAAAATGTAAATTTATTCGAAAAGTTAAAGCTGATAAGAAAATCAAAATTTTTTTTGATAAAAATCCGATTAATAATAAAAAAAAAACTTAAAAATTCAGAAAAATTAGTAAACAATTCAGAATACTAAAAGGTAATCTTACTAAACAAAAAGGAAAAATACAAAATTTAAATTTATCCACCTCTATATGAACCACAATTTGGTAGTATGTCAATTACATACCAAAAAATCAAAAAGTCCAATAATCATATACAAAGCAATTTACCGCATCTGCTTCACCAAGTTTTTTCTTCAAAGTAAGAAGAAGTGATATCAAAATCTTCTATGGTGAGATGTTCTCCCATCAAGATGTTCCTATAAAACACAAAAACAAAAGAAAAACGAAAATCAGAAAACTAGTAAAAGAAAATGCCTTAGACTTTACTATAGTCTTAGACTTGTAGGCAAAATAATCAATCCGCGACAACGGCACCAAAAATTTGATGTGATCAGAGTTTTAATCTTTTAATTTTCCTGCAAGTGCACAACAAACACAATAGTATAAAGGGTATCGAAACTACAGACACTGAAACCTGCACTACAAATCCGTTAGAGTAGAACTAATAGACCTAAGACAAAGAATATTATTTTTGAGTGTGGTGATGTTTATGGACCAAAATTAGAAGCTAAAGAAGATAAAAACGAATGCAACTAAGTTAACAAAACAAGTGTTGGACACTAGGGAATTCGTTGGGGTTCATAAATTGTTCATCTAAGAGATTTAGTAATACGTAATCAATTAGGATAAGTTCTAGAACTCAAATCTCTGATATAAGGCGAAACTTGACTTTGGCGATCTGAGTGCGATCCCTACATCAAAAGTACGATTACCTTTTCCCATCCTTGTCCCCTTCCGATCATGGATCCGCCGGCCTTACGGTCGGATCCTTCATCCTCCGTCATTCCACCTGATCCAAAACTACCCTCAGAATCACCTCTGCCTGCCTCGCCTAAGCCTCTATCCCGCGATCCTTGGTCAAAAAACTTGCTGAATCAGAAACTAGTGGAAAAGTTGCCGGAAGTAATCAACGGTGTAGCTACAGCAGTTCTTCCTCAAGAGCTACTTCAAAATGTCCAGCCCCTTTGGTCTAAATTCATTGTTGGTTTCTTCATAGGAGATCCCCCTCACATAGGCAAAGTGCACGCCACAGTAAACAGGATTTGGAGCTCTCCTTCCCAGCCATCAAGAATCGATGTTCAATACATCAACCCAAAGACGGTACTCTTCCGTATCGAAAATGACCAGACAAGAGCTCGTGTACTAAGAAGGCATTTTTGGCACATCTCGGACATTCCCCTTGTGGTCCAAGAGTGGAACCCGAAATCCTCTGCTATGAAACCAGATCTCACTTCCTTGCCAATGTGGGTGGACTTCAAGCAAGTCCTAGATTTTCTTTTCTCAGAAAAAGGACTGATATATCTCGGCGATCTAATTGGAGAAGCGGTGAAGCTTCACCCAAATACAGAGCGCTGTATTAGACTGGATATGGCTCGAGTTCTAGTCTTGGTGAACTTAGAGAAGCCCTTACCGGAAACAATACGCCTTAAAACAGAAACTGAAATCTCCATCTCCGTCTCTTACCCATGGCTTCCCTCTCGATGCTTAGTTTGCCAAACCTGGGGACACAAAGATACTGAGTGTACTCAAATGAGAAAAGGATCAGCGATAGCAACGGAGCAGAGTTCAGAGCATGTAAGACAAAGTCCTACCAAAATCCTTCAGCGTGGCGCCACAGAGGAGAAAGAAGCAGAGAAGTCTGATTTTAGACAACTCTTAAACGACTTGGAAAAACAAGTGGTGAGAAATGTTGGGGACAATTGTGAAACGCATGCAGGAGAAAATATGACTCTGGCGATCGCAGGAAAGGAATCTGAGGTCCTCTCAGAGCAGGATGACTCCTGGACTATCGTGGCGGGCAAAAGATCTCCTTCAAAAAAATCATCAGACAAAGACAGCTCCAAAGCTCAAAAAGAAGTGGAATCAAGTTCTCTAATGGGTTTCAAGGTTCTTCAAAATACTGATGACGAAGAAATAGAGCATGAAGAAGGAGAGATTCAGTATAACGAAGACTCATGGGGAGTTTCGGAAGAAGAAGATGCTCCTGGTGCATCGTCTACGTTTAAGAGCGGACCCGAAACTCGTGGAAGTAAGTCAACGACATCAAAGAAGCCGCCCATCCCGAAAAAAGACAAACAAGTTCCTTCTCATAAATCAACCAAAAGAGCTTCCGAAAGGAAGCACTAATGATATGAAGCCATTCTTTGCGTGGAATACAAGGGGTTTCAACAAAATGCGCAAACATAATGTGGTTCGTTCTTGGATTCGTGAAACAAATCCTTCTTTTGGTTGTCTTTTGGAAACAAGGGTGCAAGAAGAAAACAGTCACAAGATTATCGACAGTGTATTCCAAGGATGGAGTTCTATTTCAAACTACGACTATCACAGACTTGGACGGATCTGGATCGTTTGGTCCGATGAGGTTACGGTAATTCCGCTATTCAAAAGTCCCCAAATTATCACGGTATCTGTCACTACCGCTGCGGGTTTAAGCTTTGTATGCTCTTGTGTGTATGCATCCAACTTCAGACGTGAAAGATCCCTCTTATGGGAAGAAATTATCCAAGTTCGAGACCTTTTCATTACAGCTGAAACTCCTTGGACTCTTGTAGGAGATTTCAATGTAACCTTGGCAGCGAGTGAGCATTCGAGGGGGCTTGAATCAAACTCGGATCAAGGTTGTATACAAGATTTTCAGAACCTGGTCACGGAATGCGATCTGGTGGATTTGGGCTTTTCGGGACCAAATTATACTTGGTGGAATCAAAGGGAGATTGGTCCAATTGGAAAGAAACTGGACAGAGCCCTCGTAAACGACGCTTGGTGTAGAAGCTTCCCTCAATCTTACGCTGCGTTCGAATCTAACAGAATATCAGACCACGCTAGATGCATTGTAAAGCTCGACAACCTTGCCACTCAAAAACGAAGACACTTTCAATTCTTCAACTTCTTGACTAAGGATTCGAGATTCATCGAAACGATATCAGATTTCTGGGAAAATACAGAGCCACTTTTCCATTCTCGATCAGCCTTATACAGATTTCATCGGAAGCTAAAGACTCTAAAACCTCTCCTTCGAGCTCTCAACAAGGATAAGTATGGTGACATCGTCAAGAAAACAAAAGATGCGTACGTCTTGCTGTGTGAGAAACAAAACCAGGCCTTGATCAGGCCATCACAGGAAAACGCAGCTGCGGTAAAGACAGCAGCGGAAAAGTGGAATCATTATGCTGCAATAGAAGAAGAATTCTTTGGCCAAAAATCGCGAATCTCTTGGTTGCGATATGGAGACCAGAATACAAAGTTTTATCATCGTATAACCACTACACGGAAGGCAAAAAATTCAATAAAACTCTTGCTGAAGGAAGATGGGAGCTCAATATCTGATCAATCTGAGATTAAAGATGAGGTTCTAAACCATGTAAGGAAGTCTCTCCAAGAAGAAAATCATCTTCCGGCTTCGAATCTAACACTAGAGTCCCTCGAAGCTCTTATCCCATTCTGATGTTCTCCGGCGAATGCTGAAAATTTGATCAAATGTGTCTCCGAGACGGAAATCAAAGAAGCTCTCCACTCTATGCCGCTGAACAAAACCCCAGGCCCTGACGGCTATACAGCTGAGTTCTTCATAGCCGCTTGGAATATTGTGGGACGTGATTTATCGGTAGCAATTGAATCATTTTTCAGGTATGGATTTATGCCAAAGGGAGTCAATGGCACGATGCTCTGTCTTGCCCCGAAAATAACGTCCCCTCAAACGGTATTGGACTACAGACCCATAGCTTGATGTAACCTTGTTTATAAACTCATTTCGAAGATCATCGCAAATCGGCTTAAAACGGTTCTGCCTGAAGGAATGGTCCCAAACCAGAGTGCATTTATCAAAGGTAGACTCCTTCTAGAAAATGTTTTACTTGCTACTGAGCTTGTAAAGGACTACCATAAGAACGACATAGCCCCGAGATGTACGTTGAAATTAGATATCGCAAAAGCCTTTGATACGGTTCGTTGGGATTTCATAATTAAGACGCTGCAAGCTATGGGTTTTCCTGAAATATTTGTTATGTGGATTCATAACTGCATATCTACAGCCTCCTTTTCGGTCCTAGTAAATGGAGAACTAGATGGTTTCATTACAAGCTCCCGAGGGTTAAGGCAAGGATGTTCTCTTTCCCCATACCTCTTTGTGATTGCTATTAATATTCTCTCTCTCTTGTTGAACAAAGCTGCAAATGAAGAGAAGATTGGCTTTCACCCTTGCTGCAGNAAATTTGATCTAGATCTTAAATTGTAAACAAAATTTTACACATAAACATCAAATAATATACAAAAAAAAATTCAACACTTACAATTTTTTTTAATATATGATCATTTTATAAATCCTTAATTCTAAAGCCTAAACCTCTAACCCTTAATCATAAACTCTAAATCTTAAATTGTAAAGTAGATCTTACACATAAACATCAAAAAGAATAATATATATAACACTTACAAAAATTTTAATATAATCATAACATCTACTAAGTGTTACATGTGTTTTATAAGAAATGATTTTGAAAGATAAAAATTATTTCAAAATTTATTTATTTTTAAGTTTTAACATATTTTTGAACTGCTATATACACAAAATCATTGTAAAGTCATATTCAAGCTTTCTAGGTTCTTAAAGTTTAGGGTTTAGGGTAAAAAACTTTTATTGTCACAAAAGAGTCTCAAATTTGCGACCGTTTAGCAACTCCAGTCGATTTTTTTAATAATAGTCACAAAAGAGTCCCAAATTTGCGACTAATTTGCGACCAAATGACAAAAATAATGAAAGTTTCTCATTGGCCAGTTTCTTGTGACGAGGATCGATATCCTCCACCGTTGATTGGTTTAATCCAACGGTAGAGGATTTAAACTGTTTTAATTGATTTTTTTTTCTTTTTTTTTAATTGATTTTTTTTTTCTTTTTCTATCTCCTTCCTGCGATCTTCTTTTTCTTCTTCTTCTCTTCTTCTTCTTCTTCTTCTTCCAAAGGTTTGAACTTGATTCATAGAAGAGCCATCAGAACCACAACCGCCGGCGAGGTTTCATACTCTTCTTTCTCTTCCTTCTCTTACCTTTTTAATTTTATCTAACTTTTTTTTTTTTACAGATCCGATCGATGAGAAGGAAGAAAAGGAAGCTCACCGCCAGCGAGGCTTGGGAATCTGGCCGGAGAAGCCCTCGAGTCTGGCCAGAGGAGCAGATCTGTGACGCCGGAAGAGCAGATCCGCCGGCGAGTGAAGATGAAGATGAAGAAAATCTTCGGCGGTGAAGATGAAGATCTTCGATCTTCTCTTTTTTTTTTTTTTTTTTNTTCGGTCCTAGTAAATGGAGAACTAGATGGTTTCATTACAAGCTCCCGAGGGTTAAGGCAAGGATGTTCTCTTTCCCCATACCTCTTTGTGATTGCTATTAATATTCTCTCTCTCTTGTTGAACAAAGCTGCAAATGAAGAGAAGATTGGCTTTCACCCTTGCTGCAGTGAGCTGCTCATAACTCACTTAAGTTTCGCGGATGACATGCTGATTTTTCTGGATGGATCTTCGCAATCACTAAGAGGGGTTATAGACGTGCTTTCTTTTTTTGAAAAAGAATCAGGTCTTGCGATTAATCCTGCCAAATCAGCTTTATTTATGGCGGGACGAACTCTCAACTCGATATCGGAGGCTGCTCAATCTCTGAGAATCCCTTTGGCAACCTTACCTATCCGTTATCTCGGGTTACCACTCACGACTAAGAGCATGACAAAAAGTGACTATGAACCATTAGTGGACAGGGTTCGAAAACGCATGACTTCATGGTCCAGTAAGTCACTATCCTTTGCTGGTAGATTGCAGCTAATTAAATCTGTCATTGCTAGTATAACAAATTTCTGGTGCTCCGCTTTCCGTTTACCGAAGCGATGTTTTGACACAATTGAAAGCATGTGTTCAGCTTTTCTTTGGTCGGGAAATCCTACTTCTACACATAAGGCGAAGGTAGCTTGGGATGATGTATGCAAACCAAGGAAAGAAGGGGGTCTGGGTATTCGAAAACTGATTGACACATCTCGGGTATTCTCACTTAAGCTTATATGGTTGTTGTTCCAAAATTCGTCATCGCTTTGGGTTGCATGGACAAGACAGTATCTACTCCGTAATTCTTCATTTTGGGATGTCCCAATAAACTCTCGAGGATCATGGATTTGGAGAAAACTTCTCAAGCTTCGCCCGTTAGCGGCAAAGTTCTTGAAACATGATGTAAGGAATGGAGAAAATACATATTTTTGGTTTGACAATTGGCTTAATTTGGGCAGGCTAATCGATATTGGAGGAGAACCAGGGACTAGAAATTTGGGTATCCCTCGTCAAGCAATGGTCGCTGATGCGGTAAATGGACATTTGTGGTCAATTCGTAGATGTCGGAATCTCGAACTCCAACGGGTGACGGACATGATAAACTCAATAACGCCCCCTACACAATCAGCGGGCAAAGATGTGGTTATGTGGAGAAATAAGGGAAATAATTACAAAAATCATTTCGCATCTAAACAGACATGGGAGAACATTCGTCAACCGGGAGTTTCGGTTTGGTGGAGTAATGTAATTTGGTTCTCCCAAGCAATCCAGCGGTTTGCTTTCATCACATGGCTAGCAATGAGGGATAGATTATCGACGGGAGACAAAATGAGAGCTTGGGGTTATCATCAACCAAGTCTTTTCTGTGGGGAACGAAACGAAACAAGAAACCATTTGTTTTTTGCTTGCCCATACTCATTCACAATATGGGATGCACTAACTTCGAAGCTTCTACGTGGCAGACAAAACCCGGATTGGACTCTTACAATAAGAGAAGTCTCAAAAAAGAGAGGTAACAAGTGTGACGATATCATTCTAAAATTGGTATTTCAAGCGTCAATTTACAGAGTTTGGCAAGAAAGAAACGGACGCCGTCATCAAAGACGTCAAAACTCCGCACTCTCCCTCATGCACACGATATTACGGGATGTAAATCATCGACTTCGTTCACTATATCCGGACCAAGCCCTCATCGAAAACATGAAAATGTTAAAACGATGGGAAGAATTAACACCCCTCACGTGAGATCTACTGTCACTTGTTTTTTGGTTTCTGATTAGACTTAATATTCCTGTTCTAAGCATTTGAATCTTGCAAAATCCATACCCTTGTACAAATCATTTATGTTGATCAATAAATATAACATTTCAACAACAACAACAAAAAAAATCTCTGATATATAATCAACCTACTCTTGCAGCGCTAATTACTTATGTCTAACAACCTAGTTAGTCAACTCTCACAGCCAACTAAGCGATCAAACACACATTAGGATTCAGATTCGGTAGGTTCACAAAGATCTATAACTCAACTCTCACATGTTATTACTCGATGCTTATATAATATACTAGTTCAGTCTAATAGATTCAACACTTTGTGGTTCTATTGATCTTAAGATCAGTTCACAAGGTGCGCAGTCAAGTGTATAGATGAAGAACTTCCTAGAAGAAAACTATCCTAGATCCAACACCTAAACTATCAATCCATGAGATCCTGTTTGGCCTATTTGACCTAAAATGACTTTGAAACTACAAATACTTGAAAAACACTTAAAACACAGTTAAAACATTAGTAAGAACCTATTAAAATAGTAAGAAGTCATCCTGTTTGGCCTATTTGAGCTGAAATGACTATCAATCCAGGTCAAATAGGCCAAACAAAATCTCATTAATATAAATCCTACAAGACCATAAGAAAACATTAGTAAGAACCGGTAAAAACATGAATATATCAACTCTCATAGACTTAGATCTGTGTGTGTCTTCGAACAAAGCAGAAATCCAAATTTAGAAAAGAGGTTTGAAAACGAGAGAACTCTTAAATCTTCAGAGACTGTGCTTCTTAAACCATAACCTACATACCACGTTAGACAAAACTCACTTTAGAGCATTCTCACTATAGTCTATCAACCTTCTCGTCCTTGATCCATAATCGAACCCAACCTACAAAACAATATAAATTCTCGAATGTTAACTCTCTACATTTATTAAGATTGGTGTGAGCTTCTCATTAAACTTGTCATTTAGGGTTTATGGCGCTGGGTATTAAAGGCTGTTTAAGTGATGATGTTAAAATGTTTAAGGTTACCAAAAGCTTTGGATGATGCAAGATATTATGCAAAACCGCAAGAGAAAACGGACTAATTGATGTCCATATTTTCCAGCCCCTTCTTCCTTGCGTATCCTTATTGCCATTCCTTGATGCTGATTTGTATTGCTTAACTCCCCAGACTTAGATTTTTCTCTGGGAATTTCTGCATAAGGCTCCAACTCTCTCTAGATCGATTCTTAACTTCCTTGGAACTCTTTGGACAATAAGACTCTTCTAGGCTTTTATTTCTTTTCCTTTCTGTTTTTCAAGTTTTTTTTTGTTTTCGAAAGGGGAATCTGCCTTTTTAATAGAGAGTCTTAATAGGCACAAAATTATACCTTCGAGTTCATGAATTCCAAGGAAAACCAGGCTCTTGACTTATCGAAATGGCCTCGACCAAGTTCTTTTCCAATCATGAATCTCCAATGACTGAAAACTGTGTCGTTCCTTCCTCTCCGACGTTTTTGCTCATTTTTTTACATATGACAATGAAAGCAAGCATGCATGAGGTCTGAAAGAGGTAAGTGATAACACATTATTTTTACCCGTTTTACCGCTTATTTTAGAATACTTTAATAAATGTTTCATTCGCTTTTACATGTTTTATCGTAGTTTTTGCATATTTGTAGTTTCAAGACTCTTTTCAGGTTCCTTAGGCAAAACGACGCAAATTGGAGAAAAATAAGATTTTAGACAATTTTGGACTGTCAGAAGTTCGACATCCGATGGATACCTTCTAACCGTCTGATCACGCCCAAGATAGAAGGGAGAACCACCTTTCATACTAACTTTGTTTCAAGATAATCCAACGGTTAGATCTCAAGATAAATACAATCGACTGAAGACAAGTTCTGCAGTCTCGCAAAAGAAACAAGAGAATAATTGAAGTTTCAACCTCATAGGACAACCACCGCGGGTCCAGGGCTCATGGCTGTGGCGAAGACACTCCTGGCCATGGGAAGAAGCTCTCCAGCCATGGCGAAACAACCTTTGGCCGCGGGTCGAGACTACACAATCGTGGCCAGCTAGATTCGGCCCAAAAACAGCTCGTTCGAAGCTCGCTTCAAGCCCACTTTGTTTTCTCTTCAAAGAAACCCTAAGAACTACCAAAGTAAGAGTTGAAGACCTATAAATACATGTTTTACAGACAAAATTTTGTAGTCTCCATAGAACATATTTTAGTTTACTTTTTGCATTACTTTTCTTAAGCTTTTGTTTTTACTTTCGAGATTGGTGAAGAAGTCCTTCACCAACCTCATGTTCTTTATCTATTCATGTATTTGCTTTCTTTAATCGTGTCCGAGTAGTTCTCTTGTTGGGCAAATGGATCTCAAGGGGCTCTCATTGATCGATTCATCTTTTAGATTAGAGTATCGATTAGGATTCTTCGTTCTATCCTTATTTTTAATGCATGTTTGCTTGATTAGCTACCTTGCAACTGATCTTAGATATTTTTAGAGCTACGAAAGTATTGGATCTATATGTTTGACCTAGGGTAGGCGAGCAAAACCGTCACAAGATATGAAAGTATACTTTTTGAGGGGTTGTGAGCATTAACGATATTTGCGTATCATCATAAATTTTTGCGCGGCCGGAGACGAAAGCTATCGGTCGAGTACTAAAGTTATCGGTGTGTAGGATGTACAAAGTAGACTACACACAGTGTCTGTGTTCCAAGTTCAAGAACCAAAAAACGATAAAAATCGCATTAAAAAACCCTAGAAGTTCCAAATGGACAAATCAGGCGAGTTAACCCATACATTTTAGTTTGCCGACCAAAGCAGGCCCAGTTCGTTGTTTCTCCTGAAAAGCAGGATCAGGGTGTTACAGTTTGTTTGTTGAATCTTATAGTTCTGAAAACTCATCTTGTTTCGATTGTATTGTGAAACATTAGATTGTTTCGATAGTTAAACACGTTTTAATTATTTATCATATTTTTAAAAAAATTAGCAAAGTGATAGTAGGTTTTTTGGCCTATATCAATTACTCATAATGCCTATGTAGCATAAGAGGATCGAATCCAATGGGTAGAGTTTCAAGCACAAGGAATGCATACAACTAAACGAGTTAAGCTAACAAGAGAGGTTTTTGGTTTCTAAACAACCTAAATAATTCAAATAAACAAGCAAACAAGTAAGCAAAGACTATAAACGAGTTTAACAATAAGATAAAGGCAAGCTCTTGGATGAGGTTATTGATTTTGGATCCTTTAATGGTCTATCTAGATGTCATTTCACACAAACAAGCAATTCCCTTAGCCTAGAACACTTAAACAAGATTAAGCCACTTTCATGGTCTTAATCACTTTGTTAATCATGCAAATCAATAACAAACCATCGTTTGTGATAGGATGATTAACAAGCAATAAACATAGGCTCCTATGGCCCTAATGCTCCTTAGACAACTACTTTCATAGGCTAAGAAAGCAAAATCTCTTATTTGGTTCTTTGGGAATTTCATCGAACATCTTGTGTGCATGAATTCCCTATGATCTAGATTAACTATATCTAGCCTAATCTAGCATTATGAGCACCAAATAAGAGAGGGAAGATGTAAACTAAGTCCTAGACATCAAGATCTATCACGAAATTCACCTAATCTACCTCATCCATGAGCTTAAAAAGATCTACTCACTAACCATTAAGAACAACCAAATCTTGTGAAAGAGGTGATGTTAATCATGATTAGGGAATAGGAATGTGGAAGATTAGATAGAGATGAAAAGATATAACCTTAAACTTGCATAAATCAAAAGGATCCAAGGAAAAATCCCAAGAACCCTAAAAAGACAAGGTCTTGTTCTATAGAGAAAAAAAGAGAGAGAAAAAGAGAGAGAAAAAGGGGAAAAGGGATAAAAAGTGAGAGAGATCTAAAAATCAGATCTTTAAAATATAAAAAGGTGTTTGCTGAGTTGGGTCGGACCCGGGTCAACCCGGAACAAACCGGGTATTGACCCGGCCGAAACTTGGATACGTCTTCAGTGAATTGGTCATAACTTCTGAACCTGACATCCGAATGACATGAATCCAACTCCTGTAGACAGCTAACTCGTCCCTCTACAACTCTTATGAAGAGCATTTGAGTTGATTCATAACGGAAGGCCTTCGTTTTTCCGGTTATTTGGACGGTTTCGTCTTCTCTCGGCCAGACGGACATACCTTCAGTAAATCCGTTGTATTTCCCTATCCATATGTCCAAATAACCCGATTCAAATTCCTGTGTAAATATGATACACTTCTCTACAACTTTGGTGAAGGCCATTTGAGTTGATTCATATCGGAAAGCCTTCTTTTTCTGGTTATTTGGACGGTTTCATCTTCTCTCGGCCAGACGGACATACCTTCTGTAAATCTGTCTTATCTCTTAAACCACACGTCCGAATGACTTGATTCCAACTCCTATGGTTAGAGGACTCATAGGGCTACAACCTTTATGAATACATCAGATTAAACTGGATATGGTAAGGTCTTCATTTGGCCTGATCTTTGAGTCACTTCGGCTGCATCGATTTGTTACATCACTTTGTTGCATCGATGTGAAGCTGAGCATCGATTTGTTGCATTGATGTAAATGGGGTCTTGAGTGAGGCTAAGCTCCCTGATGTTGCATCCATTTGTTGCATCACTTTGTTGCATCGATGTGAATGCTGAAAAACTCCCAAAACGTCTTTAACAGCTTCTCTTGCTTCCGAACCGAATAGTCTTCAGTAAATCCGTGATAACTTCTTAACCAAATGTTCAAATGGACTGATTCCAACTCCTGTAGACATATGACTCATTCCTCTACAACTCCTATGAAGACTGTTGAGGCGGATTCAGATCGGAGGGCCTTCGTTCAGACACATCTTTCCGGCGTCTCGGATGAGGTTTGCATTCTACCATGCTCCATAACTCCAAACACCATCAATTGTCTCCAAAACACCTAAAAACACTCCAAATGCGTGCAAAACTCATTAGGACCTAATGAAAACACCTAATATTTTAATAAATACCAAAATGCTATAAAAACTATGCAAGACACATGCATGAGACGCAAAACTCTAAATGAAATGCATGCTAAAACATGCAATATATGAGTATATCACAAAGTTGACAAGCTAAAGTAAGAGCTAGACAAGAACAATTGCCTCTTCATTCAACACAATATTTTAGACAAGAAAAACCGAAATCCATAATATAACATATTTTATTGCATATATTTTTAGGTTTGACTTGACACAATTTTTATACAAAAAGAACGAGAATAAGAAAGTCGATGTCAAAGTTTTGGAGTATTTGCATCGACGGTCATTTTATTAAGGGTGAATTACACTAAAAGGCACTTTTGCCATTTTTTGTTACAAAAAATGCACTTTCAACTCTTAAGACATTTTTTCACTGTTCATGGGTATGAAAACCCAATTTTGTCCTTTTTTCTTCGTCTCTCGTTTTGTCTTACGCATATTTCTCTTTTTTTTTCTCACATCTCTCTCTTTTACATCTCACCTTAAACCAATAAACCATCTCTCTCACATCTCTGTTTTTTACCCCACTTAATTTGTTTTCTATTTTTTTTATAATGTGAAAGACATAAAATAATTTTCTTGAAACAATATATGATAATTCTATTTTCCCAACATTTTAAGATCCATTTTGCTATAGTTTTGATGTGAAACAAGAAATCTACTTGTAAATATCAAGAACTACATCTACACATGACATCCACACGTGACCATCCACACATGGCCATCAGTAAAGTATTATCCACACATGACCATCCACACTAGAAAATCAAAAATTAGAGTAAAATAAATATTACCCCACTTGATTTGTTTTCTATTTTTTTTATAATATGAAAGACATAAAACAATTTTCTGGAAACAATATATGATAATTCTATTTTTCTAACATTTTAAGATCCATTTTGGTATAGTTTTGATGTGAAATAAGAAATCTACTTGTAAATATCGAGAACTACATCTACACATGACCATCCACATATGACCATCCACACATGACCATCAGTAAGGTATTATCCACACATTACCATCCACACTAGAAAATCAAAAATTAGAGTACAATAATTATTACCCCACTTGATTTGTTTTCTATTTTTTTTTATAATGTGAAAGACATAAAACAATTTTCTGGAAACAATATATGATAATTCTATTTTTTCAACATTTTAAGATCCATTTTGCTATAGTTTTGATGTGAAACAAGAAATCTACTTGTAAATATCAAGAATTATATATACCGATGATAATCCACACATGACCATCCACACATGACCATCCACACTAGAAAATCAAAAATTAGAGTAAAATAAATATTACCCCACTTGATTTGTTTTCTATTTTTTTTTATAATGTGAAAGATATAAAACAATTTTTTGGAAACAATATATGATAATTCTATTTTACCAACATTTTAAGATCCATTTTGCTATAGTTTTGATGTGAAACAAGAAATCTATTTGTAAATATCAAGAACTATATCTACACATGATCATCCACACATGACCATTCACACATGACCATCAGTAAAGTATTATCCACACATGGCCATCCACACTAACAATACGAGATTCTTATCTGTCTACACACAATTGTCCACGGTTTCATGTCCACGTCGATCTCGATTTCATATGTTTAGATTTCTTGTTTTTTTGTTTTTGAATCAAAACTATAGCAAAATAGATCTTAAAATGTAGAGAAAAAAATTTATCATTCATTGTTACCAAATAAATTGTTTTATGTCTTTCACAATATAAAAAAAATAGAAAATAAATCAGATGGGGTAAAAGAGAGAGATGTGAGAGAGATGGGTAAAAAAAAAGAAATATAAAATAAATAAATGGTTTAAAGCGAGAGAGTAAAAAAGAGAGAGAGAGAGAAAAGCGTATGAAGAAGATTTATGAGAGAGTAAAAAAAAAGGTGAGTTATATACAGGAGGATAAAATTGTCAATTGCATCTAAGAAAGTGGTTTAAGAGTTGAAAGTGTCTTATCATGTAATACATAACTCAAAATGTGTCTTTTAGAGTAATTTTCTTTTTTATTAAAACATAAACTGTAAAATAGTACTTTCAAATTGAGTAAAAATTAGTTAACATTTTCTCTAATACAATGTCTGTTTTACCCCTGACACATATTCAACCATGTACTATGCATCATCAAATTAGTCGACCACCTGCATATCTTTTCATATCCCCTATACATGTAAAGATGTGACTATTCTCTCTCTCTCTTATCTCTCTTCTCTTTCTTCTCTCTCTTCTTTCTCTCTCTCGTTTCTTCTCCAACCCGTCTCTCTTCTCCGACTCATCTTCTACGACTCGGAGGAAGAGAAAACCCTTGAGAAAATTGCGTTCCTAAATGAAATTCAATGTCAAAATTAGACAAAATTTTTTAAAAAAAAATCAATTTTTTTTTTCTTACATCCGATAGATTCTGAGAAAACAAGGCAATATTGCACGCGTATTGAACACGGGCAACTCGCCGTCGTCACCACTCACCAAGTCAAACCGAGATCGAATGTCCGAGTAAACCGAGTCGTAACGTAACTTTCCGGAAGTGCTAAACCCCACTAGATATTCTCACAAAGTGCCTCCACATGCAAGAACCCCCAAAGTTTTATTTCAAGCACAAGCTGCCATTAACGTCATTTAAAACTTAATGTAAATTTATTCTAATGCTAGAGTAGATTCATTCAACGTTTATTTACTGTTAAACTTTAATTTATTTATAAAGTATTTTGGTAATTTTTAATTAAAAAAATTTGGCTTTCATCTTTTGAAAAAATGAATTAGTTTTCAAAATACATAAAATTCTGGTAATTACTACAAGAAATTGCAGATATACGATGGCCAATATTGTCAGTATATCGTCGGAAATGAGACTTTTCGGGAGCATTTCGAAAAACATCAAATTGCGGAATCAGCGTGTTGGAAAAACAGAATTCTCAGAATTTTTTTTTTGAAAATTACCGAGGGATGAGTTCATCAGAAATTCATAGGAAATAATTGTCGGAATGTTGTCGGAAAATTGAGGAGTTTACCGATGACACTTTCCGAGAATCACATTAGTTGGTATTCCCTGGGTAACCTCAGACAAAATTCCATGGAATTTTTTTTATAATATCCTTGGAAATTTATCGGTAAATTACGAGTCCTTTCCGAGAATTTTATTTATTTTTTAAGAGTTTAATTTAAATTTTCAGAAATATTAATTAATTGTTATAAAAAATTTAAATGCAAAATAAAAACAATTTTAAAACAGTTACTAAACGAAATTATATTATACATAAAGGCGAAATTTTAAGAGTTTGAAGAGTTTTACAAACCGAAGAATACTTTCAGAGAAAATTAAATATCAGAGAAAATCTAAATATCAGAGAAAATTACAGTTCAAAATTACTGGACTCGGGATTGTCTTTATATCGGATTTCGTTCGAACCGCGTCCCGCGCCGGAGGTCTCTCCGAGATACAACTTGGAAAATTGGGATTAGTGATGAATGAGAGAGGGATTGTGGTGAAGAGTGGAAGAGATTATGATAATGAGTGAGAAATCATAGATGGCTCAACGATTGTAGTGAAGAGATGATGATAATGAGCTGATCTTGCACCAAAGAAAAAACGGAGATGTTTATAAATGAAAATTCCGTCAGTAAGTTGTTCTCGGAAACGTCTCGGAGCCGTATTGATTTCATTATCAACCGCGAGATTCAATATTGTATTTTCTGCGAGCATGCGGCAAACAATAAAAGAATTACCATATTCTGAGAAGACACCTTTCCGAGAAGATGAACACGTTATCGGAAACGTGTCCAAATTCTGTCAGTATCGGAGAAATCGAGGTGAAATCGCACATTGACGTGACAAGTAATAAATCCAACGGTACCGAGAAACTCCCGACGACTGACGAGATACATATCCCGAGGTGATTTCGACAAAACGACAACTTTCCGACGATTGGAGCTTTCGTTCTCGGAATGTTCTCGGTAGTTTTATAAATTATTATTTTTCTTTCCGATTAAATTCCGAATAGACTCGGGCGAATATAACTTAATTTCTCAGAAAGTCGTTGGTATGGTTAATGTAATTTTTTTGTTATCGTTTTATAAAATTCTCGGAAAATTCTTGGTAGTTTAGTACACTTCCAAATGAAATTCTGACAAAATAAGCTGCCGGTAACTTCCGAAAATATTCCGATGATTTTTCCGAGCATTTTCCCAGAACACTACGTCGTTGGAAATTTCTGAGAAGTTATCGATGAGAATTTCGACGATATTCCGAAAAAATGATTTTGTCAGAAATTATCGACATTTTACCGAGAACTCGTGCTACTCCCCGGAAAATCGTTGGACTATCATCGGAATTTTTCCGAGAACCGTCGTTGTCGGTAACCGTCGTCAGAATTTCCGGTAGTTTCTTGTAGTGAATTCATATACAAATTTGAAATTTCCTCTATTACAAAATTATATGAGTTACAAGATATGGCGTGTGATTTCTAGGAAGTATGAATATTGATGGATCTAAAATGTGTTTTTAATGTTGTTTGATTCCGATTAAATGAAGTTTATAAATTTTTTTATAAAAAAATTAATAAAAAGTGTTCCAAATTGTATGGTAATTGTTTTTTTTTGTTTTTTTTGTTTGACATCGTTTTCGTCTAGTTTCTTAAAGTGGTTGTAAACCAATCACGTTTTTCCTTCGTTGTTTTCACATTTACTCATCGGTTGGGCTGATTTGATAAGAATTGGCTTCTCGACTCTATTGGAACTTATTTCCAATTTCCTTTAATATAAATCTCATTTTCTAAAATCGTGGAAGACAACAGCTGTCTTAAATGCCACCGCGAAACAAATTACAGCTTGGACGTTTAAGAAATATTCTGTGGACAAATGCTAAACTCATCGAGTTTTGTGTTATTCATCTTATCATCTCATTACTATCATCACTTCGTGTAGTCATATATATAAAGTATAAACAGTGACTCATGGATTTTACGAGTGTTTATGTAGGTGCAGCCAAAAATAGATCATATCATATAATTAACTCTTATCATTTCGTAGAAAATTGTGTAATGAGTTACATGATTTGTTGTAAAAAAATAATCATTTAATTAAAAATAATAGTTTGTGCCAAAATTAGTCGATAAAATCACAAAATATTGGCTCACGCATATACAAAATTCTCGTTGAAAAAAAAAAGAAAAAAAGCAAATAAAATATTGGCTCACGCTTAATCAAACGCCCGAACTAGCCGATCTACGAGGGAGATATGGAACCGAGAATGGTTGAAGCGCATCCGTTTGATTTGTTAAACAAATTTTGTTTAAACATGTCGATCGTGTTCTCTCGTTCAAAACATGTCACAACCAGAATTGTTGATCTTTGAGATGTAGTCTCATCAATTTCAGTAACCCTAATGACGATGCAGAAGATGGTTGCATTGCAACGAAAGTGGGAAATATGCGATATGTGCAACGTCTCTCTTCTACTTTTTCGCTTTTCGTGCATTTATGTTGGTTCATCGTAACCATTCATCCTCTCCTTGTTGGAGCTTCTTTTAGATGCCCAACATAACGGCACTTCTGGCGTTTTATCCATGATTGCATTTCCACTTCTTTTTTGAATCAATTTATCATAATTAGTCTTAGATTTATGTGTTGTTTTCAGTGAATTCTATTATCTTTTGATGTATGGTTCATAGATGCAATTTGGATTTTTGATCCTCGAATTGTCGGGTTTAGGGTCAAATGAGAAGGTCCACCACATGAAGGATTAATCTTTAATTTGGGGAACATCAAAGTCAAACTCTCTCAAAATGACCCTGATACATATGTTTTAATATCAGAATATCAATAATTCAGAACTGTTTCTGGTAACATTATGTTTTGTCATGTGGTGTGAAATTGGAAAGTTCAGCCAATAAATGCTACCCATACACACAATTTGCATCACAGCAAAATGGAATACATAGAATGAAAATAATGGATTTAATGATCTGTTAGCGAGTAAGCTTATCTACGGAAAGCATCACTGAATTCACTTTTTATGTATCTTTCTAACTAATTTGTTATATATATATGATTACATAAAATTTTGTTTTTTGAAAGTTTTGTATTCTCGATTTGATATTAATGAAATTGTTAGACGAAAAAAATAGTACTATAAAAAGAATAAATATCTTGGGCTACAACCCAACAAACAATAGTAATTGTATTCATTGAATAAAGTAACAATTTATAAAATAGTAATGAGAACAAGCAAACCATTTTTGGATTAATTTTTGGAAGATTTACTTTTTATTTAATTGTTACATATTTTCATTTGTTTACGGGATTTTTCGCCTTCTCGGGGCAAGTCTTCTACAAAATATGTAGAGATATGAAGACCCAGAAAACACGATGAAAGGGTGTTTTTCAATGGTTCTCCGACGCCCAAGTCTGAAAACATACAAAGAAAGACCACGGAGTGGTGAATCGGAGAACGAAAAGAGTGATCGGAAAACGGGGTGAGGGAAGGTGTCTATTGGGTCCTTAAGAAAGGGTGGATCCACAACGGGCTTTAGACAGTGGGCTTTTTGTGGTGAGAGAGGAAAACAAGAGTTTGGGTGAGCGAACTCCACGATTTAGGAGCAACCGTGAAGATGACCGGAGAATGGTCGGAAATGAGACTTAGAATCTAGGAAAGAAGGAAAGCTAAGTGTTTAGAAGTATAAAGCACACAGATCTCACATCAATATATATGAAAGTATGAAAAAGTGTGAAACCCTTTCTCGTTGGAGGAAAGGGAATATTTATAGAGTTTTACATGACCCGGGTTAGTATGTCGGGTCAGATCCTGGACAGTCGGGTTGTTGGGTCGGGTTCGGATCCGTTGAATGCGTCTTGTACCCAGAGCGCGTCTGACTTCTCACCTACGTGTTTTGGCTTTATGCGCCTACTACTCGACCAAGCCTTGCTTCGTCGCTATCTCTCTCAGTGTACGGCCTTAGAAGCAGCGGATTAGGCGCAGTATAGGCATCTCCCATATTGGTGCTCTTCTCTATGCTCAAAGTGTTGTCGCTTTCACCTATCAGATGTGAACAGTATGAATTAATTGCATGATCCGTAGGTTGCCAGAGCATGGGTGCAGGTTTGAATATATTCTAATTGTCGATTGGCTGGAAAATACAAGTATTGAAACAACTATTCTCGCCTAAACGAATTGTATACCTATCCTGAGTCCCTTGATACCAGGGATCGGGCTAAGGGGGTTGTCCGGTCCAGCATGTGCCTTGCTCCATGTACATGTGTGATTATTCTTTCCTGACGTCGACCTCTCTAGATTACTGATATTCAGATGAGATAAAGAAAGAATGACCGCTCACTCCTCCTGACAGCTCAGTCCCCGGTCTCCTCGTGCCTGATAGTGTGGCCTGCACTGTCAGATACAGGGAGCCCGGAGGCCGGGGGGGGGGGGAGACAACCGCATGACCATTAGACCAATCCACAAAGAGGGTGCCGACTATCAAGTGCAGCGCTATTCCCTGACAAATCCACAAAGAGATGGCCAACCCAGAGCCGCATTACCGGTCATTAAGTCAGTGTAGGGGTTGCTAGTTATGGGAACCCACTACAAGAAAACACAGTTTTTGCGACCACCAAAAGAGTCCCAAAATGGTCGCAAATGACTCATTTGCGACTATTTTGTGACAAAAAAAAGTAGTCGCAAATATTTGGTCGCTAAATAAAGTGGTCGCAAAACGATCGCAAAATTTAGGACTAATATGTGACTATAATATCAGTCCTAATTTAGAGATTGATTTTGTTACTACTTATTAAAAAAATATTAAAAAAAAATTTAGTTATTAAATTAATTAATTAATTAAAAAATGAAAAAAAAAAAAGACCTTGCTGCCGGTGGGTCTCCTCCTCTTCTCCAACCTCTCCTTCATCGCCATTGACAAACGCCGGCGGCTGGATCTGGAGAAGCCTCGCCGTCGACAGCCCAACACCACCGCCGCAGATATATTCCGCCACAGATTTAAACCGTCGGATCTGAAAAAAAAAAAGAGAGTTGTGAATTTTTTTGACAAAATTTGTGTCTGTAAATAGGGATTTTGAAGAATTTACCTTGGTTAATCGAGAAATCTGGGTTGGGGGTTTTGTAGAGGATGAAAAACTGATGGAGATAGACACCAAAATCGTCAAAATCTGTTAAGAATCAATAGAGTTATGAAGATACTGAGAGATAGGAAGAGAAGGAGAAGAATCGTAGGAAAGAGAGAGAGAAAGGGAAGGAAGGAGAAGAAACAATTAAAAAAAACAATTTAAATCCTCCACCATTGGATTAAACCAATGAACGGTGGACGATCTCGATCCTCGTCACAAGGAACTAGCCAATGAGAAACTTTCATTATTTTTGTCATTTGGTCGCAAATTAGTCGCAAATTTGAGACTATTTTGTGACTACTAATAAAAAAAATCGATTGGGGTTGCTAAACAGTCCCAAATTTGAGACCATTTTGTGACAATCAAAAACTTTTACCCTAAACCCTAAACTTTAAGAACCTAGAAGGTTTGAATATGATTTTACAATGATTTTGTGTATCTAGCCATTCAAAAATATGTTAAAACTTAAAAATAAGTAAATCTTGAGAGAATTTTATCTTTCAAAATCATTCCTTATAAAACACATGTAACACTTAGTAGATGTTATGATTAGATTGAAATTTTTGTAAGTGTTATATTTTTTGTTTATTATTTGATATTTATGTGTAAGATCTAGTTTATAATTTAAGATTTATAGTTTATGATTAAGGGTTAGAGGTTTATGGTTTAGAATTTAGGATTTATAAAAGGGATTATAAATGATCATATTACAAAAAACTGTAAGTTTTGAATTTTTTGTATAATATTTGATGTTTATGTGTAAGATTTAGTTTAAAATTTAAGATTTAGATCAAATTTATGATTAAGGGTTAGAGGTTTAGGGTTTAGGGTTAAGGGTTTGTGGTTTGGGTTTATAATTTATTGATTTCTATAAAAACAAATCAAGTGGAGTTGCAAATTAATCCCAAATTTGGGACTATTTTGTGACTACTATTAAAAATTAGTCGCAAATTAGTCCCAAATTGGTAACAAAAACTGGGTTTGCAAATTAGTGTACATGTTACCCTAAACCCTATACTTTAAGAACATATAAGGTTTGAATATCACTTTACAATGATTTTGGGTACATAGCTGTTCAAAAATATATTTTACAATTTAAGATTTAGATCAAATTTATGATTAAGGGTTATAGGTTTAGGGTTTAGGGTTTAGGGTTAAGGGTTTATAATTTAGGATTTATAATATGATTATATTTTAAAAATTCTAAGTGTTGATTTTTTTTTGTATATTATTTGATGTTTATTTTTAAAAAAATCAAGTGGAGTTGCTAAACCAAAGCAAATCAGTCACAAATTTAGGACTACTTTTGTAAGTCCTTAAACAGTCGCAAATTTGAGACCCTTTTGTGACTCCTCTGTTTTGTCGCTAATTTGCTACTGTTTTGCCATTGCATTGCGAGTAGTCGCAAAGTAGTCGTAAATTAGTCACACTTTCGTCTCACTTTTTAGCGACTAAAAAAAGAGTCACAAAAGTTGGTCACAAAAACTGTGTTTTCTTGTAGTGCCCGACCACTGACTAACATGCTAATCCGCATAGGGGGTGCCATAACGGGACCTTGCCACGAGTCATTATCCGCATTTTAAGTTGGGTTCTCATATCTTTGGTATTTTCCATTCTTTAAACTTTCCTGATCCCAACTTCTCTTCCTTCATACCCATGGGCCCTCTAGGGTTTTTTGCTCCTCGACTTTCAGTATTTATTCACCTCTTCACGATTATGGATTCTGATAACACCGGTTTTTGACCATTTTTATGGATCAATCTAATATCTTTGCCAGGTGTTTTAACCCCGTTTTGAATGGTTTTTAAGTGATTTCTATTTTTTAGAGTTGTAAAAGACATTTCAGATAACTTGGAATAAAAGAGTGCATTTTAGAGCAAAAGTGCGCTTTTGGATAAATTTGGATCATCATAATTTTTGTAACCTATGAAGATCTTCTCACCGTCTGATTATCCCCAACTTTTGACACAATAAATAGGAGACAACCAGTTTTCACATGAAATTTGTATGGGGATATTCTAACGGTTAGATCTCCAGATATCGCCGATTCACTGAAGACATATAATGCTGTCTTGAAGCAGAGCTGATGCAAAAACATGCCCTCGCCGCCGCCAAGAAGCAATCCCCCGTGGCCAGAACACTCACGACCACGTCCAGCCTTATTTTTCATCACGAGAGGCCCGTTTCAAGCCCAAGTTAATCTCGTCACTTATTATTCAAACCCTAAACGTTCCCGACAAATTAGAATACCGTATATACTCGTTTTCGGTCATTCTAAGAGGGAGAGCTCGATTCTGACCAGGAAGGAGAGAGACATCACCGAGAAAGAGTAGGAGGCGCGAGGAGATCATCATTCGATCTCCGTCTTCATCCGTGTTCTTCGTTCTTCGATAATTTATTTCTGCAATCATTTATTACTTTTATGATATTTTGTTACGCTATGATTGAGTAGTTTCCCAGTTGGGTTTAAATGGATTTTTCAGTGGGAATTTCATGGTTTAATATGATGAATTGTTAGATTTAGGAATCATAATCTTCTAGGAGTTCTTCGTTCTATGTTCGATTTTATTGCATGATTCTTTGTTAACCACTTAGAAACTAATCTTAGGTAAATTAGAACAACGAAAGTGCTGAATAAATGTGCTTGAACTAGCGTAGACGAGCAATTGCGCTGCAAGATATGAAAGCATACTTGTAGAGAGTATTGTGAGCGTTTATGAACTTGACTTTATCGCATAATTTTCTACGTGGCTAGCAATGAAAGTTGACTAGTTAAGTTGTTAAATTATTGGTGTGTACTGCTACGACAGCAGGCTATACACAATTCCGTGTTCCAGTTCTAGAACTACCATAGTCGATTACCTATATCAATTGTTTTATATCATTAAATTTATCAGTGAATCCCTACGAATTCTGACACGATTCGACTAAGGACCGGCTTGCTCTAGTACAAATGAGAGAGATAGATCCACGACTTCAAGGGATTCACGAGAAGAGATGCTAAGGCGTGGGAGAAGTCCCGAAAATCCTTATGCCCAATTCCGACTATGAAGCTTGAAACGAGGGGGTGGCTGCGTTGTTGGGAGAATCCGGGGAAGAAGATGATAAGGCGTGGGAGATTAAATCTCAAAAATCCTTATGCCCTTGATACCGAGAAGGATTCACACGAACGACGGATCGAAGGCTACGTCGAGTGTTACGGAAAAACACTACGATAAACCGAAAGAGATTTCAATGACTAACCATTAAGAAATCGAGAGAGAAAAGAGATGAATCTCTGAAAATAAACTTTGATAAATGATAATGTGTTTTTCGACAATGAGGGAGAGAAGAAGATAAAGAAAATTCAAAAGGAAAGTCAAAGAGTCTCCTCGAAAATGAGAGAGAGACTACATAGAAAATTACAAAGAAATTAAATACAAGTTTGAACAACTCTTGGGATTCCGCCAGAAAATCCCCGCGGAGAATTTCCCCCGGGAAAGTCCCTCGAAAAGTCCATCGGGAATAAATCCCTCGGAATTTCCCTCGGAAAATCACCCCGCGAAACTCTCAAGAAATCTGACCGTTAGGTGGTGTAAGCCAGTTGCCTCGTTAAAACCTCTATACGGAAAACCCATTGGGACAAAACCGTATACAGGAAAAAGAGTACAAACGACTTACACAAACGGCCAAACCTCATAGAGAGTTCGAAGACAATGAGGTGAGGACGGGTTGCGTAAGTTGGTCCTCCTCGATCCTTGCATCCGTGAGTAAGCTTCGAACCGCTCCCGCTAGTTGTCGTGCCTTA
>PKML01037245.1:193152-240819 GCA_002933935.1 Eutrema yunnanense
CCTATATCAATTGTTTTATATCATTAAATTTATCAGTGAATCCCTACGAATTCTGACACGATTCGACTAAGGACCGGCTTGCTCTAGTACAAATGAGAGAGATAGATCCACGACTTCAAGGGATTCACGAGAAGAGATGCTAAGGCGTGGGAGAAGTCCCGAAAATCCTTATGCCCAATTCCGACTATGAAGCTTGAAACGAGGGGGTGGCTGCGTTGTTGGGAGAATCCGGGGAAGAAGATGATAAGGCGTGGGAGATTAAATCTCAAAAATCCTTATGCCCTTGATACCGAGAAGGATTCACACGAACGACGGATCGAAGGCTACGTCGAGTGTTACGGAAAAACACTACGATAAACCGAAAGAGATTTCAATGACTAACCATTAAGAAATCGAGAGAGAAAAGAGATGAATCTCTGAAAATAAACTTTGATAAATGATAATGTGTTTTTCGACAATGAGGGAGAGAAGAAGATAAAGAAAATTCAAAAGGAAAGTCAAAGAGTCTCCTCGAAAATGAGAGAGAGACTACATAGAAAATTACAAAGAAATTAAATACAAGTTTGAACAACTCTTGGGATTCCGCCAGAAAATCCCCGCGGAGAATTTCCCCCGGGAAAGTCCCTCGAAAAGTCCATCGGGAATAAATCCCTCGGAATTTCCCTCGGAAAATCACCCCGCGAAACTCTCAAGAAATCTGACCGTTAGGTGGTGTAAGCCAGTTGCCTCGTTAAAACCTCTATACGGAAAACCCATTGGGACAAAACCGTATACAGGAAAAAGAGTACAAACGACTTACACAAACGGCCAAACCTCATAGAGAGTTCGAAGACAATGAGGTGAGGACGGGTTGCGTAAGTTGGTCCTCCTCGATCCTTGCATCCGTGAGTAAGCTTCGAACCGCTCCCGCTAGTTGTCGTGCCTTAAACCGTGTGATGGGTCCCTCGGGAATGACCATCGCGTCTTCTTGAACCTCCACCGAAGCCGTCACGTCCATGATCATATCAAATTCCCTTAAGCCCAGTGTTTCGTTTAATTGTTTACAACCACATTTTACTTGCTTTTTAGTTAAGATTTCAGTGACACAAAACCAACTCCCAATCGATTTGTTCTAGTTTGATTTATGTATTAGATCAATTCGTACCGAAACAAAAAAAAATCTATTTGGTTTGATCCCTAAGTACTACAACGCACATATGTGCACTTACATACATTTAAGATTATAAATTTGAAACCTGAAGCTTAGTTAAACCATACACGCATCAGATTCCTTCTCTGATTTGCCTCCTCGTTGCTCTGTTAAGCCCTTGTCAGATCCACCATCGACTTCTTTCTCGTAAGTCTCTCAGTTCATCTTTATACTTCTCGCTCCGTAGGCTTAGGTAAAAGAAAGGGGGTAGTCCAAGGTTCATGGGTAGCTCTTCGTCTTCTAGTTTCCAGTCATCGCCGGTTATCCACCACCAAAGGATTTCTCATATTCTGGCGTCGGCGGCCTGCGGAGACGACCCTTCTCCTTCGACCCCCATCTCCGGGCCGACGGGGATATGTCCCCTTCTCCGAAGCTTCTTTATTCCGCAAAGGATCTGGAAAAGGACCTTCGAGATCGAGGGACCCCTGTTAATTTCTGTTTTGAAATCGTGCTGATGGACGCCTCTGCGTCTAAAGCTCCTCCTTCCCACATCGCCATATTCAAGCATTTTTATTGACTTTGGGTTTCAGTCTCGTGTTCGTTGATTGGTCGCCGAAGTTTGCGACGAACTAAAAATTTTCCCCAATTAGTTCACTCCTGTCGAGTGGGGTCTCTTATGTGCGTATCAGGTATTGAGTGATCTTTCAAGGGATAAGGTCTCCGGGAGGGACATCTGCGACGCCAATAACGTGAAACTGGTGGTCGAAGACGAAACCTCTGACGACATTCGCTTCGCTCTTCAGATCCCGAATAAGGCTAACGCTCAAATCGCTTCTCCCCCCGAGAATCCTAAGAAATGGAGACAATCTTCCCTTTTTCTCCAAGTATATAAGTTACCGGGTTATCGCATTAAGTGCACTCCATGGGGTGAGTCTATTTTCTTGATTTCGATGCCTCTTCCTTTTGTTAGTCACCCTTCTTACATTTTCTTTGTCTTTCAGGTTTCTTTTTTCACACGAATTAAGGCTCCAAAAACCCGACTTCCTCGGCCTTTGTTCGACATCCCAAGTCCGCACAGGTTCCTGACGTGTCTGTTGAGCGACTTCTGCAACCGTTTTCTTCTCTTAGCCTTCCCGAGGGCATTCCTTATACTTTTGAAAGTACTTCCTTGGGTTCTTGCTTCAAATTTTCACTCCTGACTACGTTTGATTGCCTTTATCTCGGTTTGCCCTCTTAGGCCCGAATTCCGTGAGACCAAAGCTTTCAAGGAATTTGCTAGCAGACTGTCTGCTGTTGTATTTCCACCTCATGCTCTGTCTCGTATCAACCAACGAGCTGGGGATGATTCTTCTTCTATGCCCCCTCGATCCAAGAGGGCACGTTCTGACGACATTGGGGTCCCTAATCTGAACATGCCTGCCGCTACACCTGCTCCTCCTCTTATGCCTCCTATCACGACTCATCCACCGGGGCGCTGCGCTTGGGAATCTCTTCTAAGGGCAAGGGGGTTGCTCTGGGGTCCTCCTCTCTTCAAGGCTATTCGGCTCTGGATGACTTTGCTGATAAGCATGTCTTACCTTCCTTGTACATGAGTATTCCTCCATGAGCCTTAAGCCCCGCACCGTTCTTACCAAGTCATGCAGACACTAAGTAAGTTCGCCTTTCTCTCTCGACTTCGTTCCCTCCATTCCTGTCATGGTAACGTGACCCCTTTTTATATTTTTGCCCTTTCTCGGTTGCTGGAAAAGTTTATCTATCTCTTCACCAACTCTCCCAAGAAGTCTCTGAGCTGCGATAGTCCAACGGGTTTATCTCAGATAAGTTGGCTGACTCGGAGCTCAGGTTGAAGGATCTGAATGCGGAGAGGGCTCTCTTCGAGGACCGGATCCAGGAGAGTGAACGCCTTACTTCTTTCCTATAGGATATGGAGGCCGAACTGAGGACTAGGAGCAGAGACTTGGAACTTTCCCAGCTCGTTGAACCGACAAAAGCGGATGAGGTCGTCTCTTTTAATTCCCGCTTATCCACTTCTATCCGTGAGAGGGATGCAGCTTTGAGTCGCCGTAGTGCTGACGATTTTGTGGCACACGCTTGCGGAGTGGTACCTGGTCTGAGCATTTCCCTGAAGGATTACCATGACCAGGGCATGGAGCTAGAGCAGGTGAAAAAGAGAAGGATACGGCGATTATGGCAACTAAGATGGTGGCTCATTACGAGCTTTGCCTCCGCTGGCAATCTCGACCCGACCTCTCAAAGGAGCTTGAGATGTGTGGTGCAGATAATTTAGCACTCCGCGAACGACTCGAGAAGATTGGAAGAGCTCACGCCTTTCCCACAGTGGAGGACTACGAAAAGGATTCACATGATGGCAAAGGCGACCCCGACAATTTTGGTGAAGGGAACGATGCTTCTCCCGATGAATGCTCCCCTTAAAATGCCGCCGATGAGCCTACTGATGCTACCATCGCCTCTCCTTCGACCAATGCTGACGGGGTTCTTTTCCTTATGTCTGGTGTTGGGGATGACGACGGCGCCCCTGGTGGCCTTCTCACTTTTATTCCTACCCATTAAGCGGGATTGTAATCATGACTTATCGGGTCGTTGCCCCCTCCTTCCATAATCTCTGTGTATTTCTGGTTAATTTTTAATCGACTCTACCGGTTAGTTAGAAGAGAAGTGATATACTCTATATTTTACTGTTTTTAATACGGATTTTAGTATTTTATCTAAGCATTTTCATTCGGTTTTGTGCTTTGTGAGGTAGTTTTCTCGTATTTGTAGTTTTAAAGTCTATATAGGTCAAATCATCAAAAAGATGCAAAATTGAGCCAAAAAGGAGTTTACCACGTCCAAGACATGTTTCCAAGTCCAAAACATCAGCCAAGCAGGTAAAGCTCAAGAAAGGCGGATTTCTCCAATTGGACAACGCATATGCATAAGAAGTTTCACCTTCATTGGATGCGTTCCCGTTGATGGATTATGATAAAATTTGGTGGAAAATAGTAGTTTGTGTCATATTTCATATGCAATTGGTTTGAAGTCATTTGGAGTTGTAGTCAGGAAGATACACCGATTTTACTGATGTCATGTCTGAATTGGGCATGAGCTCGGCCCAGGAGCTCAGCCAAGAAGCTTGGCCGACCCTGCGACCCTTGGGACCCAAAAATTCCTTTTTCGGTTTAATGAAACCCTATGTCGACTTTAGGGCTACATATACTTGTTTTTAGCATCACAAATCAGAGAGCCACCCTAGAATAAACACATCCACGATTTCTTCATAGTTTTTACAAGTTTTTCATTGATTTGGATTCTAAGAGCTTCAAGGAGAAGATCTCGACTTTGTACTTCGATATAGAGAAGTTTTCTCAACATTACTCTTTTAATACATGTATTCTCATCATGATTTCAATTCATACTTGCTATGTTTTGTGCATTATGAGTGAGTAGTTCGTTTGTTAGGTTGAAGGGATCCATGGGTGCATAATTCGATATTGATATGATGATTGTTTAAAAAGGATGTTCATATGGTTCTTCATCTTTATTTGTTCTCAATGCATGATTACTTTACTCTCCAAAAGCTTGTTATATTGCCGGAATTAATATTTGATGAGTTAGGCGTCTTAACCTTCCAAAAGTCGAGTTAAGGAGTCTAGTGAACTTTATCGTTACTTGCTCAATTTAATGAATGTTTTCATTTTGCAATAACCTTCCAAAAGCTGAGTCAATTGGTTTGTAAAACATAGTGGTCGGAGCCACGACAATGAAAAGACTATAAATTCGTGTTTTGTGTTCAAGACGGTTTTACTTAATTCCCTATCGAATCATTTATCTTATCGTTGCTTGTTTTCCATGAGATTTCCCTAAGACCTAACCTTTTCTTTATTGATTTATCTCTGACTTTTATTGCTTATTTAATTAATTAGTTAATCACCATCTGCCACAGTTTGAGGCACGAGCTTCGGCCCGACCCCTCCTGACCCGAGCTCTCAATTTAATCCGCCATTTTCCCGCACTTCGTTTTCTGAGTCAAGAGCTCGTCCTCCAAATTCGTGACCTTCTCCTTGAGCTCTTCGTTTTTCCGGATAATGTCTTCATCCATAGAGAAACCGGCCGAAGAAGATGCTCGTTGGGTCGCAATCTTACCCAACTCTGGCCGACGACCATTTTTAACGGGTATATCCTACAAAAACAATACAAACATATTAGATCTTTTATTAACAAATAATTGTCTATATTGAAATGATAATGTATAATTTTTACTTACCCCGAGCACTAGGTCGTTGATCTCGATCCGAGTGAGGTCGCTGGAATCAGTGATTCCGTTCTGCGATCTCTGGGTCATGATCTCCTCTTGCGCCTTTGTCACCTTTTCGACGATCTCCCTGACGGCAGAATCTTGAATTTGGCTGGTCTTCTTGTTGGGGTGCGTCCTCACCATTACTTTCATGTGATCGGGAGCTTCGCCGTCTTCCTCCGTCTACAAAATAACTAAAACCGTTAGTTACTAATAAATATATTAAAAACAATATTGAAAATAACTAAAACACTAAAATACTTACCGTTTCGATTTTGGTTTTTTTGAAGCTCTTCGCTCCGTTGTTGTGGACAGCGGGTCCCTTCCCTTCTTGGGGACTCTTCCGGTTCTTGGAGTTAGTCTGAGAGAGAGCTTCGATCTCAGGTTCTTCCCTTTACGGGATGTAGTCCTTCCACACCTCCGCGTTCAAGCCTTTTGGCTTAGTTCCACCCCTTCTCCAAACATGCTTCCACTCGTACATGTTGCTCGAGAATTGCCTGGATGCCTCTATGAAAATTTCCGTCTCCACCGTTTTCGTGATGGTAGACCTCCAATTAAATTCTTGCTACAAGAGAAATAGAATTAAAGATGTTAAAAAATCTTAAATTATATAAAAAATAAAAAATAAATTATAACTTACCGCAAACGTTCGAAACCAAATGTTTTTTCGTCTGACGGAACGTCCAAAAATTTCTTATCCGGTTTGTCGAGGATGGAGTGCAACATCTTCAAAACCGACTTGCTAATGCCATTCCCGGATATTCCCATCCTATAAAAAAAATAAATTAAGAATCGGTAATAAAACAAAAAAAATATTACCAAGTAGATCTCGGAATGCGGAGGTCCGGATCGAGAACTGTGAGCAATTCTCGTCCCGGCTGTCAGACTATCTCCTCAACGGTCATGATCGGAGGAGGAGCTTCACTGTGACTGTCTGGTATAGGAAGCTCATGAGGCGGAAAAGTACTCGATTTCGTAGTTGCGGAAGTGCTCATCCGCCCAATTGCCTCGAACCGCCATGACGGTCACGATCGAATTGAACGTAAGACCTACAAAAATAAAAACAGAAAAACCGAATTATTTAAAAAAAAACAGCTAAATAATCATAAAAAGTTTCCTAAAAATTCAATAAACCATCATCAATATTTTCCTAATACATTTTTAAAAATAGAATTTTAAAAAACGTTTTTTATAAATTTAATTATAAAAACGTTTAAAAAAATACATTTGTAAAATCGTTTTTTTATAAATTATATTATAAATATAATCACAAATTCATCAAAATTTAACAACCTAATTAAATCTAACAATTCTAAAAATTTCAACAAAATCTAATCTAAAATCTAATCACAAATTCAACATAATCCACACAATAAATCCACAAATCCACAAAAATCAACATAATCTAACAACCTAATCTAATATATTTCCACAAACTCCACAACCTAATCTAACGACAACAAAAAATTTGTGAATAACATATGTGGTGGTGGGCTGCGGTCGGCGGCGGTGGTGGTCTGCGGTCGGCGGCACCGGTGGGCTGCGGTCGGCGGCGTCTGCGGGGTTGAGCTTTGACGAAGAAGAAAATAAGAAGAGAGAAGAGGAAAAGAAGAAGAGAGAAGAAGAAAATAAGAAAAAAATAAGAGAGAAGATAGGAGAGAAAAAAAAAGAGAAGATCGGAGTAGAAAATGAGAGAGAGGGTCGATATTTATAAATGTTTCCAACGGACTCTTTCCTTCGGGAATTCGTCGGAAATCAAATTTAATTAATCGCCTCGATTTTGAGCAATTTTCGTTTGGCGGTTTAATTTCGTGGGTATATTTCAGGATCCGTCATAAATCCCTCTGAATTTTTGAGGGAATCCCGACGGAAATTGAAATTTCATGATTTCTCATTGGCCAGTCAATACGGTCTTATCTTGAAAAATATCTTAATCCGTCAGAAAATGCGTCGAAAAATTCCGAGGGATTTCCGACGGATCTTGATATTTTGATGTTTTACACTTAGCATTTTTTCGTGTCTGAATCAATAAAATCTCAAAGTCCGTCGGAAATGTGTCGGAAATTTCCGAGGGATTTCTGACGGTTTTAGTGTATAGGGTATAGATTTTCAAGATTTCATAAAATTTAGTGTTTAATAGCGATTAATGTCACTTAGTAAAAAGGAAAACCTTTGAAAACCAAACAAAAGACGTTATTCCGGAGTTTGTAACAATCGATCGAACAACCAGTTCAAGCTTTCATAAAAACACATAGAACATCTAAGAACACTTATGTGTTTGCTTTGGGTTTCAATTAAAAAGTTTAAAATGTTTGATTCTTAAAAACATTTCACAGAAAGTAGTTTTAATTTGTTACTTCTACATTTATCAAGACCAAACATGTTCAAAATCCGGCATATTTGAGGATTATTACCCTAAACCGTCAGAAATACGTCAGAATATTCCGAGGGATTTCAGATGGAATTTGAGATTTTATTAATTTAGACTCGAAAAATGCTAAGTGTAAAACATCAAAATATCAAGTTCCGTCAAAAATCCCTCAGAATTTTCCGACGCATTTCCGACGGATTAAGAATCCCCGGCTAAACTATATAATTGCTGACATTCTCCCGGCTAATTATATAGTTTAGCCGAGGGTATCAGTTTTCGCCGGAGATTCTTAATTCGTCAGAAATCCCTCGGAATTTTCTGACGCATTTCCGACGAATTAAGAATCCCCGACTAAATTATATAATTACTGACATTCTCACGACTAATTATATAGTTTAGCCGAGGGTATCAGTTTTAGCCGGGGATTCTTAATCCGTCGGAAATCCCTTGGAAGTTTCCGAGGGATTTCCGACATATTAAGAATCCCCGACTAAACTATATAATTACTGACATTCCCCCGGCTAAAACTGATACCCTCGGCTAAACTATATAATTAGCCGGGGGAATGTCAATACTTATATAGTTTAGCCGGAGATTCTTAAACCGTTGGAAATCCTTCGGAAATTATATAGTTTAGCCGAGTGTTTTAGTTTTAGACGGGAATTCTTAATCCATCGGAAAATTCCGAGGGATTTCCGTCGGATTAAGAATCTCCGGCTAAAACTAAAACCCTCGACTAAACTGTATAATTAGCTGGGGGAATGTGAGTAATTATATAGTTTAGCCGGGGGTTTCAGTTTTAGCCGGGGGTTTTAGTTTTAGCCTACGAATTTAGATATATTTCCCAGGATTTTCATTCTAGCCGGGAAAAACTTGTTTTTTACTTCATCAATAGGTGAAAACTAGGTTTTTATTTCATCAAAAGGTGAAAAATATTACACGGCTGCAAAGGGATCTTATATAATGGTCCTATCAGCTTAGACTCAATGAAACAAAAAAAACTCGAAACAACATGACTTGTGAAAAGAAAAACCACAAGGCGTCTAATCGCCAAAATTAACTCTGTTTCGAAATATATAAAAAATACATAGAAAAATATAATTAATTACTACGAGTCCGACGAATAATCTGACGTAGCTGAATCGCAATCCTCGTCAAATTCGTCGATCTCTTCCTCAGAATCCTCAAATACCTCGTAATCCCCGTGCATGGTGAAATCAACCACGAGGTCAACTTCAAGAGAATGCTCGATCGAACCTAAGTTACCAATTGCGTTTTCCTGCAAAGGGTCGTACTCAGAAACACCATAAACTCTTCCCCTTAGGTGTATCGACGTAACAGTAATCCAAGGGTCTTGCTTGTTCCTAAGCCAGGGGGTATCGAAATGTAGGAAACATGATCCGCTTGTGAAGCAATAATGAAATGATCGTATTTCTGAAGTCGCCTTCGAGAGTGGACAAATGTAACACCAAATGCGTCCTGACGTATACCTTCAACTGGATTATACCAATCGTAGTAGAACGCAATGCATCTCAATTCAATCATTCACGGATAATGGGACCTCTAATATTTTGCGGAGGACACAGTAGACAACTTCTCCAGATTGAGACGATATACCAGAATTACAAGTTGCCTTTGTGCTTCCTTCCCGATGAGCCTTTAAAGCATACCCTCGAGTGCAACACATCGGATAAGACTTTGCAATAAACGTCGGGTCTTTCACCATCTCAACTAACCACGTCGAAAACGAAACCCCGCTAGCAGTCATCTGACCAACCTGTAAAAACTTCATGTGGATCTATAATTGATGTTAAAACGTCATCGCAGTTTGTCAGAATATACATATGCAAGTTGATTTTTCCACTTAGTCGTCCAATCTGATTAAATATATCGGGGACATAGACATGATAACTAGCTATGTTCCCTCCATCATCATGTCGTGCGGGGCGTCTACTTTTTGTTTGGACTTGCGCTGGAAAGTAGTAGCCAGCAAAGTTGGAAGTTTCTTCATTAATGCTCTGTGCGACAATAGAACTCTCAACTCTAGCAAGATTTCTCACCTTCTCAAAAGGGTACATACATCTGTGTTAAACAGGCCCACCAAGTGCTGCTTCTCGAGGGAAATGAATAGGAAGATGTTTCATAACATCAAAAAAGGCAGGATGAAATATTTTCTCGAGGTTGCAAAGGAAAACCGGTATGTTTTCTCTCATATTTTGGATTCCGGTTGATGTAAGTGATCTCGTGCATAGATCCTAGAAGAAAGCACTGATCCCTGCATATATAGTAGACATGCAAAATTAAATAACTTATTATAATGATTAAAATTGTAAGTTCAAAATAATAACATACGTAATAGTGTAAACGTATGTACTGCATTAGCTCCATGGACGTTCATAGGAAGAAGACCTTCAAATGCAAATGGAATGAGGTGCTGCATGACAACATGACAATCATGACTCTTCATCCCAGAAAACTTCCCTTCTGAACTATCAACTCAATTACGAAGGCTAGATGCGTATCCGTCTGGGAATTTGACACCGTGCTAAATCCAATCGAAGAGCTCCTTCTTTGAAGTCGCATCCAACCGGAAAGCAGGGGCAGTGATTTTCCATTCGCCATTACATGCAACTCCTTACGGGAACAAATATTCTGCAAGTCCAATCGGGCCTTCAAATTATCTTTAATATTTCCTTGCACATTTAGAACATTGTTCATGATGTTGTCGAAAAAGTTATTTTCAATATGCATCACAGAAAATACTCTTGTGCCAATTGTGGTACTCGCCAAAACCGTCAACGGGATAATGCCCATTACCCCCGCATGAAACTGTCCTATCAGTACCAAAATCTCTCAAATGAGTCATAATATAATTTCCATCTAACTCAGGAGGTGGAGCATTAAAAACGTTTTTGTTCTTTATAAATAATGTTATGCTCCGACGATATGGATGATCATGCGGTATAAAACGTCGATGACAATCGAACCAAGAGCTCTTACGTATGTTCTTCAATTGGAACGCATCAGTGTTATCTTGACAATACGGACACACCAGCCTTCCATGCGTCGACCATCTATATATCATACCGTATGCTGAAAAATCACTTACGGTCCACATAAGTACCGCACGATCATAAAATTATGTTTCAGGGAAACATCGAACGCTTCAAAACCATTTTTCCACAACATTCACAACTCATTAATTAATGGCTGCAAGAAAATATCAAGGGATCTCTTAGGATGCTCTACACCGGGGACGAGGATCGTGAGGAACAAAAACTCTCGTTTCATGCACAAAGTTGGCGGCAAGTTGTAAGGTGTGACGATTACTGGCCACAGGGAATATTGCCTCCAATGCTTTCCAAAAGGGTTGAATCCATCCGTAGATAACCCGAGGTATACGTTCCTTGGCTCACACGCAAATCTAGGATAAACCTCTTGAAAATGTTTCCATGCTTCTGCATCTGAGGGATGCGCAATCTCTCCATCTGAGTTATGTTATGCATGCCATCTCATAGGCCCTGCCGTTCGCTCAGATTGATATAACCTCTTCAACTTATCAGCTAGGGGAAAATACCACATCCGTTTATGTGGAACATGTACTCTTCCACATGTATCCTGATACCGAGGTTTGTGACAAAAGCGATACTTCAACCGGTTTTCGTCCTTTCTCCAGTAGATCATACAGTTGTCGATACAGACATCTATCATCTGATACGGTAATCCAAGACCAACTACAAGTTTTGATTCTCGTAGTATGAAGCCGGTGAAATATTATCTTCTGGTAAGATATCTCTCACAAAATCAGCTATCACATCAACACAATCCTCGACTAAGTTGAAATCCGTCTTTATTGTCATCAACCTGCTTGCAGTTGACATAGGCGATATTCCATCTCTACATCCTTTGTATAATGGCATCTTAGACGCTTCTAGCATATCAGAAAACTTACGCGCTTCTAAATTTTGTTCCTCTATCATGTTACCATCCTCAACATGATACGATGCTATGTTTTCACGAAACGCATCATTCACCATCTGAGTGTAACATGCGTTTACATCTACTTCCGGTGTTGGTTCCTCTAACCTAGTACCTGAAGTACTACCAAACTTATCCGATGTGTTACCATAATTACCATAATATTGCACCATTGAATCATTTTATCTGTGGGTATACCAAATCTTGTAACCAGGCATAAATCCAGTCCTATATAAGTGCTTCCTTAATTCCCTAACAGAAACTAATATATGATTCCAATATTTAGTAAAAAGACAATACATATTACCATATTCCGATGTCATGCTATTGTTTGACGCAAAGTTCATGAACTCCTACACACCTTGTGCGAACTCATCCGTCAATTCCCCCGTCGCGGGATCACGCGGAGGTTTGTCCATCCACGATCGAAAATAATACATTGTGTAATTTTGTTCTCCTTGTGTTTGTTGTGAATGTTGTGAATGAGGGAGGATAAATATTTATAGAGAAATATTCAGCGATTTTCCGACGGATTTCTGAGAGATTTTCGACGGTTTTTAAATTTCAAACGGCTATAAAACGGCTACTACAACGGATACATTAACGGATATATATATCCGACTTACCGACCGATTTCCAACGGCCTTGAAACGGTCGGAATGGTCCAACCAATTTTCGAGGGAATACCGGCGATTATAAATGCGCTTGAATTTGGTCGGAAATTTCCCACCGATTTTCGAGGGAGTTATACTCGCTGGTATTCCCTTTGTATTTCGTCGGAAAATTCCGACGATTTGAAGCTCGTCGAAAATGCGCGGTTTTTTTTGTAGTGTAAATATGCTTCTTAGAATACCTAATTTCGTTGTCTTACTTTTACACCATTTTTTAGTTTAGTTTTGTTCTTGCTTTTACTCTTAAACTCTTATTCTTTACTTTTCGAGATTGGTGAAAAGGTTCTCACCGGACTTAGTTCTTAAACTCGTGAGGCTCCTTCATCAATCTCCTACAATTTATTTAATTATGATTTTGAAATTTACCAAATTCCCTCGACGTCAACCACTAAGATTTTTAATGTGATTATTGTATAGTAAGGTCTAATAATAGTATAGATGGCTCTAAATCACCATCATAATAAATGAGTGATTAAAGAGAAGAAAAAAGAATAGAGAGGAGACAAGAACGAAGTAGGTCCATTATCAAACTCCAAGTGAATATTGATGCCACCGCCAAAACAGTTTATTCCATCTTCTGTTTCTTTGTTTTTCCTTCTTTTAGTGCCTTCTTTAAACCCACCCATTTTCCTTTTTTCCTCTTTTTTTTTAAGATTCCAAGATTTTAGATTTCTCATTCATTTAGGACCAAAAATGCTCTTATATCGAATAAAATACCACAACATGTATTCTTCATAATTAGGACTAGTTACATAAAATGAATGTGAAAACTGAAAAAGTAAAAGAGATCTCTTGAAAATAGTTGGCATATTCTTTATGTAAATGGCTTGTTGGGCATGACCATAAATCATGATCGACATAAATATTTCTACAACTTTATAAGAGAGATAAATTAAAAGACCAAAAAATTACGATTATCCACCATATTGTCATTAATCCGATCTTTACCTTTATTACTATCGTTATCATCACCATTAGTATATATTTCATGGACGAATTTCTCAACGTCGATTTTCGAAATTTCATAATTCTCCGGCGCCGGAATATACGGTGGTCGTGATACCTTAAGCACTAGATCCCAATCTAACCCACTGAAGAAATCGTGTCCCTTGATTCCTTCCACGTTAATCCTACGGCTAGGATCCTTCTCCAACAGTTTTTTTAGCAAGTCTCTTAACGACGTCGTTTCACCAACCAACCACGGCGGTTCAGTCAAAATCTTAAAGAACGTTTCTTTCCTGTTCGATCCCCTAAACGGCGTCGTTCCGTACAACATCTCGTACAAAACCACTCCTAACGACCACCAATCGACGGCGAAATCGTGGCCACTTCCGGTGATTACCTCCGGCGCAACGTATTCCTCAGTGCCGACAAACGAATTCGACTTCTCCCTGGATAATTCCGACTCGACTAAAACCGAGTCGGATTCGTCCGGCGAGATTCCCGAGTTGCAAAAACCGGAAACTTGGAAAATCCGTTCCTTTTTCGTCGTCGGGGAAGGTTGCGTCGGCGTTCTCGGAGGAAGATTCGTGGAGAGATCGAAATCAACAAGCATTAAATGCCCATTTTCTTGAATCATCACATTGTCTGGCTTCAAATCTCTGTATACGATTCCTTGATTATGCAAATACTCAAGTGCAATTACAAGCTCCGCTGCATAAAATCTGTCGAATTTCAAGTCAGTAATGGAATCGAAGGATCGGTTTAACATAATTTCTGGTTTACATTGGTTTAGTCGAATTGTCATATGAACAATGTAAATTTATCTTCTTCATGAATAAATTAACATCGAATTGAAAATTTAACTACCTTATAATCTCATCGGAGAACATTCCTTCAGATTGTTTCTTCCTTAAAGAATTGAGATCTCGTCCAGGACAGTAATCAATCGCGTAACCGACAACTTTATCTGTTGATAAAACTCCGTGGAGACGAGGAAACAGAGGATGGTCGAATTTAGACAACACTCCTTGCTCGAAACTCACGCGCTTGTTCTTCTCGATTGATTCTTTTAGCATGACTTTTAAAGCAAGCCAGTTGGTAGAGATGTTATCGGATCTAACTAAGAACACAACTCCTTTTGAGCCACGTCCTAATGGTGAGAAAACCTCGAGACGGTCGAAGTTGAGAGTCGGGATCTTGTTTTCCGGTGGTGGGTGTTGGTCGTCGCTCATCGCCGGGATAATCAGAGTTTTTTCTTTTCTTTTTTGTTTTTGTTTTTAGACACTTTTGATTTTTGTTGTTGGGCTGTTGTGAATAGCTTTATAGAAAAGAAAGGTTACGCTTTTCCGAAGGTTTACTTGTTTTGATTTTTGTTTCCTTGCCGGGAAAGACTCGAATAAAAATAACGTAGTAAATTCTCTTTTACCATTTTACTCCTTCTCGAACCTAAGCACCCTTTTTGTCAAAGCATCAAAATGTATATTTAGCTTCTTTTTTTCTTTTTTAAATGGTTACGATCTCCACACAAAATAACTCAAAGTTTTTGTTTTCACACTTATGTTAAAAGTTCGAGAATAAAAATGACAATAATTTTATAATCTAAAGAAGTATTAGCCGGCAAAAAAAATATATGACAATATTACATGGATTGTCGCTTTATTACACTTCTCTTAATATTTTAGCATTTTTAGTTTTTTTAATTGTTTTTTTTTTGTCATTTTATGACTCAAATACAGAATTCATCTCATACTGTTTCTTTGTATACCGTACACAAATGTATATGCCGTACAGTACATGGGCAATATTGTCATGAACAATACATAATGTGCTATAAGAATAAAGCTCTTACAAAAAAGGCTAAAAACTAACTAAAGTTTAAAAAGTGCTAAAAATTGTAATTCCCTCAATAAAAATATGTAGTTAAGGATGAGAATGAAAATGTGTGACACCCGCCACCAGTCACGTTGGATATGATGGTATATCATGACCCCCGTCTGCGAGTTATACAAGCTAGGACACCTAGGTCTGGCCCTTGAAATCTACGGGCTGGAAGCATATAAAAAGTAATGGATCTTTTAATTAGACTATTTAAAATAAAAAAATAGAAAAATAAAACAGAGGGAACTCGAACCCTCAACTTCCTTCTAGATGAACATGACCAAACAGACAAAACCAATTAAGCTAAAGATTTTTTTTTCGGAAATAAATGGCTGAAAATGTAGATATTGTTTGGAAGGTTGGAAGCATGGACTTCTATTGCTTGGGCCTGAGGATAGCCGATGTCGTATGCTTGGTCTCGATCCCAAGACGTTTTTCATACCAAAATTCACTAACTTTAACCTGAAGCTAACCTACAAAAAACTGAAAAATTTAGATTATCTAGTGAATGAGCCTTAGGGATTCACGAGTTCACCACATAGGACTACAACTATGATAAACATCTAGTCTATGGCTAAAGTGAACCCAATACAACCTATATATATACACACACAATACACAATGGGAGTCCTGAAAAATGGTGTATTTATGCCCTCACACGCATCCACCGATGTATCTACACGCCTTCAACACGATACCTTGTGGCTATAAGCGGCCACCCCGCCGTACTCGACGCGCTCCTGGCTCGTTAGCTAATCGATGGGTTATTGTATCAGACAAATGTCTCACCATACTGATAACACCAATTTTTGACAATTTTAATGGATCATTTTAATAACTTTTGCAGGTGTTTTAACTCCGTTTTCAATGATTTTCAAGTGATTTCTATGTTTTAGAGTTTTTATAAATATTTCAGATAACTTGGGATAAAGGAGTGCATTTTGAAGCAAAAGTTTTAACTGAAGTCTGGTGGGACGTATGTTCAACCAAGAAGTTAGAAGTACTAAAGCTCTCTTAGCTTTCATGCCGAGACATAACATTTGGGATGTAGAAGGTCGAGTTCATGGCATAGATCTTGGTCACTCTCGATTCCAATTTGAGTTTGATTCTGAAACTGATCTTCTGAGAGTCCTCAACAAAAGACCATGACACTTCAATAAGTGGTCCTTCTCGCTTGAGAGATGGAGCCCTCATGTTGGAGACTCTTTCCCGAACAACAAGATCTTCTTGATAAGAGTCTCTGGTATTCTAACTCACTTATGGATGGAAGAGAACTTCAAAGTAATCGGAAGCAGACTTGGAGAGGTAAAAGCCATTGATGCAAGAGCAACAAGGATGCAAGAGCAACAAGGATGCAAGTTTCCCTAAACGCATATGCTCCTCTGAAGTTTGTATCAAAAGTCCGCCTTCAATCTGGTCTAAACGCTAGAGTTTTTAAAAATATTCCAGACTTAGGTCTTTTATATGTATCTCTTTCATGCTTTTACAGAGAGACCAACTCTAGAATCTTTTATTCTTTCATCGATTTGTAGAGAAGATCTCTCGACTTGTGTTCTTCAATAGAGAATCATTTCTTCATCTCTTTCTTTTTACTGTTTTCATTTATTTATCATGATGTTTAGCTCAACTATGTCTAAGTAGTTTTCTTGATGGGTTTAGAGATCTCAAGGGGCTCTCATAGATCTAATATTGATGTGCTCAATTTAATACCCTAAATAGTACTAAAGCAGTTGCTGCAGTAAATCAGGGGTCGAACACAAGAACTCAGTTATCACACAATATATTATATAGATCCGAAACAAGCTAAATCAAAGATGTAATTGAAAACAAGATTGCAAGTAAAAGCGTTGTAAATTCAATTGGAGGCAGATAGGTTCAGGGTATTTCTCAGGAAATCAATGAATGCAGCCTAATTAACTAACATGATTCAGATTAAGCACTGTTCTAGAACTCAAATCACTAAAATATAATTAACCAACTCTCGTTGCGAAAACTATCTAAATCTAAATCCTAGGAATTCCAAATCTCTTTGCGAATCCTAAAATCTAAATCAGTTTTAAAGTTCAGGTTTGATATGTTCACAAATCAATTAGACCAAATCTCTTTGCGAATAATCAATTTGCTCACTTAGGTTCTATCCGGTAATTAATCGCACTTTCGTGCCTAATCAATTATCCTAAGATCTAAGTTCCAGATTCGTCAACCTAGAATTAGCTTTGAACACAACCTAAGGCGAAGAACTAATTCAGATGGTGAATCCTAAACAGATAATTAACCTAGCATTCAAAGAAATCCCTATGAGAAAACCTCAAACCTAACAGGTGATCTACTCAGACATGGAGATTGAATCAATAAACATGACTGAATAAATCATCAATAGAAAATAAGAATAACAAGAGGTTTTAAGATCTGATCTCGGACGAAGGGAGATTCAGACTTGTCTCAAACCAAAGTATAGGAAAAATAAAGCTTAACCTAAACAGGTGGCTATAAAATCCTATTTATAACCTAAAACACGTTCTGGGCCATCTTGTAAATATCAAAGTCTTCTGGGCCAATTCTGCAATTCTTTAACTCTTCATTAAGTCGCGATCCTTCTGTTTCCTCGACGGGTATCGATCGATACTAGGCAGTATCGATCGATACTCAGGTGATTTTGATGTCTCAGCTACACGGATCTCTGCTTCGCTCCAGAATATTTCAGAAAGCTCCAATATCTCCAGTTAAGCTCCAAACGTGCTATAACCTGTAAAAGATTCTAAAGGACTACAAAACACTAGAAAGACTCTATAAAAAGGACTTATATCATGGCCTAAACAGGGTAAAACCATGATATATCAACTCCCCCAGACTTAGCCTTTGCTTGCCCTCAAGCAAATAGAAGACTAAATAGAGAAAGAGGTTTGAAAACGCGGAGACTCACCTGTTCATGAACCATCGAAATGACCTTTTTCCCAAGTATCCAAATGTCACCAAATCAGCTTTTGATCTAACCACCATGTACTTCTCCGTAGACATTCGCAGCTTTCCCACACTCCACACATTATCCCACAGCATTGTTCAAATAAAACCTTCATCACCAGTTTCATCACTGCAGCCAATGTTCAAGAACCTTCTAGACTCTTTACCAGACAATATCATGACAAGGAACCACCATTTTTCACACTTTTTGTATCAATTTCTCTCCCACAGACTTATTTCTTATTATGTTCTTTATTTTCTTTTCTTTTCAGCTTTGCATATATACATCAAGGTATGAGACGCGAGTATTGATGGTGTTTGCCACCAAATCCCCGGTTCTTCCCTCTCTATGTATCAAAGGATGTAAGCGAATAATGGCATCATAGGAAAATCCTAGCCTCGCTTCCAATCCTCTGTGTGATCATCCCCTCTTAAGTAGAATAATGGGATCGCTGGAAATTTTCCTAGCCCTCTACTCAGAAGAAAATCATTTCAATCTTTTATGCTCTTATTTATCAACTTATAACAGGGGAGAGAGATACCATGATATATCAATAATCGATTAGGTTTTTAGATTAGGATATCGAATTAGGGTTCTTCGTTCTATACTTATTATTAATACATGTTTGTTTGATTGATCACCTTGCAACTGAACCTAGGTAAATTAGAACCACAGAAGTGCTGAATCTAAGTGCTTGAAATAGGGTAGGCGAGCAATTTTGCTACAAGATACGAAAGCATACTTGTAGAGTATTGTGAACGTTAATGAACTTGTCTTTATTGCGTTATCTTTTGCGTGGCTATCAACGAAAACTGAGTAGTCACGTTATTAGAAAATAAAGAATAGGTTAATTATAATTTCATGTTCGATTTATAGAACCAATAGACGACTAAGGTTGCTTTAAATATCCTAACTAATTGCTTGTTTATAATTTGACCATGATCCCTAGAGAGTTCCCGATTGCCCAACGTTTTTAATCTAATGTTTTACACCACTTCGCTCATTCGTTTACTTGCTTTCTTGTTTACTTTCCTCGCTTAGTTTATTTTAATTCCTAGCTACAAAAACTAGTAACAAAACAATCCCCTAAAAACCGATTAGGTCTAGACACAACTTAGAAAGTGATAGAAATCGAAAGCACTCAAATCTCTGTGGATTTAATCCCTTAAATACTAATGTGTTTTTTGTGCACTTGCAGCTTTTCTTAAGGGTAAAACATGTTAAGTCAATTCCCGCACGATCAAGTTTTTGGCGCTATTGCCGGAGATTTGATCGTTGCTTGTTTGATTTCTTGTTCCAATTTCTGTTGTAGACCACTTTGATTTTCAAATTTTTTTTTCTGTTGTTTTCTAACTTCTCCTTGATCTCTGCTTTCTTTTCTCTTAGGTGCATGACCACTAGGAGAACTCCTACTGATACCATACCGCTAATAGACAAGATCCACATACACGAGAGAGAACCCCGAAAACTCAAAAGAACGCAAAGGATGGCCGAAAATGATCGTCCAGAAAATAACCTAAACCGTCCCCTTGATCACGAGAATGATCGTGATGCTTCAGATCATGATGATGACCGAGAGGCTGTCAATGGTGCAAACGACCAGACATTGCTCGATCCTTAAGGAAATCCGATTTTTCCACCCGTTGCTCTAAATGCGGAAGGAAACGACAACCGCAATGCTGAAAACCCGAGACGACAACTTCCCGTTTATTTTGATGCACTGAGGAGATGCTAAAGTCAACCCAGCCATTCCTCCTAATGGCCAGTGGCTGGGTTGCGAACAAAGAAGAACAAACAACCGTCCTATCATACCCATTAATCTTCCAAGGAGACAAGCGCGTAACTGCACTATAGCTGACTTTGATGCACCACATCAACACTTCCAAAACTGAGCTACGATACAAGTTCTTCTCAAATCATTACTTTGGTGAAACAAAATCAGTTTCATGGCCTTTCTACCGAACACCCGATGGACCACATCGAGCTATTCGGAAAAATTTGCAGCACAACGAGAACAAATCAAGTTCATGCCGATTACTTGAAGTGTAAGCTTTTTCCTTTATCCTTGAGTAAAAAATCTCACCGTTGGTTAAAATCTTTGCCTGCAAGATCTATCACTAATTGGGAAGAGTGCAAATCCGCCTTTCTTAGTTACTTTTACAAAAAGTAAACATCGAACTTGTTGAGAAACAAAATCCAAAGTTTTCAAAAAGGCCCGGTCGAGTCTTTCTATGAAGCATGTGAGCGTTTCAAGGAGTATGAACGCGATTGCCTTTATCACGGGTTTTCCGGGTCAAATTTGATCAACACTTTCTACCGAGGATTACAACAAAAGTATTAACTTTCTCTCGATACTGCTTGCAATGGAGACATCGCCACAAAGACCGTCAACCAAGGAAGAGCTCTCATTGATAATCTAGCTATAGCAAATAGGAACAATTGTCCCGACTATGATAGATCGAATATATCTAATGGTTCCAAATCCAAGGAGATAGCCGAGCTAAGGAACATGGTGAATCAACTCCTCAAGAGTCAAAATCGCCAAGAACACGCTTGTGAAGCTACCATGGGAGCAGAGAATGACACACGACAACAATAGTTCTTGTTTTCAAGAAGAAGAAGTTAACTACGTCGGAGCGCAAGGTTCTTTTTAAAATCGCTTCAAAAATGGTTTCAACAACAACTTCCTCAACGCCAACTACAACAACATCTCATATCGAAATCCGAACATGGAGAACTCCCAAGATCATCTCTATTCTCAATAACCAAAAGCGTTTCAAAACAGTTTCCAAAATGGGAACTACAGAGATAATGGAAACTTTCAACCACGACCACCTTTTAACGCTCATTCACGTCTTCTATAATCTCGAGCGTGTCGCGAATCGAGTAATCTATACGAGGTGTTTATTTGATAACCATCCTTTTGAGCTTCTCGAGGTAGTCGATATTCGGATCCATAGGTTGCCCGACATATCGTACTCTTGGTCTCGGTTCCGAAGTTGGCATTGGTTCACGTGGAGGAGAAGGTGTCTGATCACGTAGAGATTAGTGTCATCCTCCACACTTTTTGTATCCGATCCGCCTTGGCTCTCGTCAGGACGCCTAGAGATTGATCTCCGAGATGATTCTCCTATGTATACGCTCTTCTTAGAGCGTGTTATGCGAGATCTCACATGATCCATTGTTCCTACAAAATAGAAAATAAATCACGGAAAAATATGAATATGGTTGTGATTGAAAAGTTTTAATGTGGGAGGATACTAAATCGAGTATCAAGAGACATTCAATCTACTAACGAGCAATGTCAAACATAAATCTAGCAAATCGAGGTGATAATTATTAATTTTGGATTTGTGACGTTCTTACATAAAAATTCTAAAAATAGATTTTAAACTCATTCTAATTGAAATTTAATAGATTACCGTATATTAATTACCAATATAAAAAGACTTGGACAAATTAATCAAAATTACTCTCCAATTTTGTTTTTAATTAAACTCGAAATTTTCAAATTCCAAAAATCTCAAATTCATAATAATTAAGTGCTAAAATTGAAATCTAATTATTCTAGAAGTTCAATTTAGAGTTCTCTAACAATTTCTAGCCATCATAGACATAGATCTATTTAAATTAAGAAAAACCTTAGAGTTTGACTCAGATGAAAAAGTAGAGGTTTATGATCATACCTTGTTGGAAAAGACGAGATAGTTGTGGAATTGGAATCTCCTTTGAAAAAGAAAGAGAATTGACCAAATAATTTTTGTAAGAGCTTGAGAATTGAAAAAAGTTGTTCTTGCTCAAAATCTCCAAGTCTCTTGGAAGAGAAAAAAAAGATAGATTTTAATCTTGAAATATCTTTTTGGTCTTTAGAAAGTTGTTTTTATGCAACAAGAAGTTTTCTGTTTTTCAAAATAATTTTGGAACTTATCTTAGCGGGACACGGAAATAAAACCTGTTATAGTTTAATTTCATGTCGGGAACATGTTCGGGATTGCACGGTTAAGGGTTTGAAACGGTTCGAGAAATGTCGGAACGAGTTTTGAGTCGAAACAGCTTGGCCGCGGTTCGAGCCCACGCGACCGCGGCCAAACTCTTCTATGTCGCGGGTCGGGCTTCTCCGTTCGTGACCGATCGTCTCTTCACTGCGGGACCAGGAAACAAAGGCGCGGTAGAGAGCTCATTCGCCATGGGTGCAGCTCCTCCCGCCGCGGCCGAATGGCTCTTGCTTCGGGAGCGTTTTCTCCTTCGCTCCTTTGGCATTTCGCGATCCGTTTCGTGTGACTTCTTCATTTTTTTTTTTGTGTTTTCTGGTTTTTTGAATGTTTTTTGGGTTTTATATAAAGTCTGAAATACTAAAAAAAACGTTAATAGAAAAAGAACGATAAAATAAAAGAAAGGAAAACGTACCAAATGGGTAGCCTCCCATTAAGCGCTTTTGATTAGCGTCGTTAGTTCGACTTCTTGGTGAGACTAGGCGTGAGCAGTAGATGTCCCGAGAACAAATGTTCCTTTGGTGTCATCGAGTTTGAAATGTGATTCGCCCATTTTTGATATCACCTTCTTCTTTCCGCGTTTCCTCTGAATTTTTGCGTTTTGAAGAGTTTGTTTCGTCTTCTCTATCATTCCTTCCACTCGTTCTTCTTTGGTGTCTCTTAAGTCGGGTGGAATGGTGATCCTGATTTTTGCAAACGGTTTAGAAACAAAAGGTTGAATTAGCTTTGGGGGCTCTGATATGCTCATATATTGCATGTTTTAGCATGCATCTCACTTAGAGTTTTGTGTCATTTACATGCATAACAATGGTTTTGACTTGCATTTAGGTCGCATTTAGAGATTAGGACACTTGCATTAGGTCTAGTGCATTCTTGCATGTTTTGGAGTATTTTCTAGGTAATTGGAGGCAATTGGACATATTTGGAAGGTTAGACCAAAGTGGAGTGCAAAGTCCATCCAAGATTCCGGAAAGATGTGGTTGGACGGAGACATTCCGATCCGAATCGGCTTGGATAACCTTCATCAAAGTTGTAGAGGGGTGAGTTATCTGTCCAGGTAAAGTTTAATCAAGCCATTCGAACTAGTGGTTCGAGAGTTACCACGGTTTGACTGGAGACGTATCCGCCTGGTCGAGAAACTAGTGCCTTGTACCGGCCAACCACACCGCGGGACTTCCATCCGGTCCAATCCGTGCGGTACCAGAACAGGAATCCCAACCGGCCCGAAGACATCATCTCAACCGTCCCGAAGCCACGTGGTCCAATACAGCAGCATTCACACATCCAAGTTACATCATCAGCCGAAGTGACTCAAAGATCAGGCCAAATGAAGACCTTTCCGTGCCCAGTTTAATATGAGGTCTTCATGAAAGTCATAGAAAATCGAGCTGAATTTCGTCTAGTGGTGGTTTCATGTCATTCAGAGCAGCTGTTCAAGAGATATGGCAAATATAGCAAGGACACGTCTGTCTGGCATCCAAACGAGTTCTGCTCCAAATACGACGTCTGAAATATCAACCCAGACCAAGGGTTTCCACTCCGATTCAACTTATGCGTTCTTCATAGAAGTTATAGAGGAAGGAGTTAGTAGTCTTCTGGAGGTGATTTAAGGTCATTTGGATGTAAGGTTCAGGAGATATCACGGTTTTACCAACCGGTGCTCTTCTCACCTCGACCCACTTTCAACCGGGTCAATACCCGGTTTGTCCCGGGTTGACCCGGTCCTCCCAACTTCCTATGAATTGCAAAAAAGACCCAAATTTCATTCTAAGTCTTTTTCTCTAAAATTTTCCTAAGGCATAAAACCTTTTTTTTAATTTTTGTTCTTGGATTTTTGAAAGAGACTTTTTGATTTTAATGCAATCTTAAGCTTAATTATTCTTAATCTATCTAATTTTTCTTTGATTTTAATCTTTCTAATCTCTAATCATGGATTCAATCATCTTCCTTATGGGATTTGAGGGTTTCTCCATGATTAGTGAGTATGTTCTTTTAGGGCTCATGGATGAGGTTGATTAGGGGTTTTCTTGTTTGATCTATGGTGTCTAGTGATTATATTACATGTTTCCTCTCTTATTTAGGGTTCATATTGCTAGATTAGGCTTGAAAAAGCTAATCTAGACTATAGGGAATTTCATGCACACAAGGTGTTCGATGAAATGCCCCAAGAACTAAATAAGAGATTTTACTTGCTTAACCTATAAGAGTAGTTGTTTAAGGAGTCTTATGGCCATATGAACATGTAATTAATGCTTGGTAATCAAGTTTTCACAAATGAGAGTTTGTACTTGATTAGTTGATTAGCAAAGTGATTAGTGCCATGAGAGTGGATTAGTCTTGTTTTAAGTGTTCTAGGCTAAGGAAAACATGTTTGATTGTTTGTTTAGACATCATAGGTTAATCATAGAACTCTCCAAGGTCCATAACCTCATCCAAGAGCTTGCCTTTATTAATTTCTAAATCTCGTTTAAGCTATTTAATCTTGTTTACTTGTTCAAATTGAATTAGGTTCCTAGAACTTAAACGCAAACCACTTTATTTGCTTGAATTAGAGAGTGTCTTGTATTCATGTTGCATTGAACTAGACCCTAGATTGGATTGACACCTAAAACATTACAATGACATGTGTATTTAGGATTGATTCTTGAGTAGGTAAAATCCTATTTATCAATTGGCGCCGTTGCCGATTTGGGGTTCTAGTTTAGTCAATAGGATTTAGATTCTTTTTGAGATTAAGCTTTTATTTTCACTATGTTAATGCATATAACTAAGTGTATGCATCTCGTTGAGATAATGAATTTTTTCTTATTTATCATTACTAACTTGTCTTCCTTAGTTCTTTTGTGCTCTCAAAGGTACCAAAATCACAAGAAGAGAAATGGGAAGACAAGATCAATTGAAGTGTTTGAGGTTGTCAATTACAAAGATGTTCTTGAAGATCTACAACCTCAAGAGGTGGACGACCAAATAAGTATTTCTCAAGCTACAAAACCTCAAGAAATGCCACAACTTCAAGAAATAACACATCCTCAAGAGTTGGCATCAAATCCGACCCAAGCTCCAAAGGACAAGCCAATAGTTGGAAGCTTTGACACTCCTTGTTGTCGTGGATCGAGATATGGGATCCACCCTCCTCTAATTGAAGCCAATGCCTATGAGATCAAAGAAAGCTTGGTTAGGTTGATTCAAGAGTCTAAGTTCTTGGGGACGAAAGTAGAGAACCCCTATGATCACTTGGATTCCTTTGATAGGCTGTGTGACACGTTTAGAACCGGATGGGTACCCCATGATAGCATCAAGCTCATCTTGTTTTCGTTTTCTCTTGGAGGAAAAGCAAGCCAATGGGAGAGAACGCTGCCATCTGGCTTAGTAAATTCTTGGGATGATTGCAAGGAGATTTTTCTCAACAAGTTCTACTCCACACAAATAACGATCCAAACTAGAAGGGACATCTCGAATTTCAAGTAAAGCATGCATGAAAGCTTTCATAAGGCATGGGGAAGACTTAAAGGATATACTCGAGATTGTCCCCATCACGGGTTCAAGAAGGAAGCCATCCTTAGCATCTTCTATTTGGGAGTTGATCAAGAGCACAAATGGACCTTAGATGCGGCTAGCAATGGGCGTTTTACAAACCTCACCGTGGACCAAGGAGAGCTATTAGTGGAGAACTTTGTCCAAAGCGAAGAGAATTATGGTGATGAGTATGCTCGGGCTACAAGGACCACGAGTGCTAATGCGGAGCAAAGGAGAACTAAGGAAATGAAGGCTCTTAACGAAAGAGTGGACAAGCAATCCACATTGATAGACAAGCTCATCAATGCCTCTCTAAAATCAGCTCACTTTGATGGAGATTTTGATGCCACTACACGGTTTGAAGAGGATAATGTGGATTTGGGTACACAACAAGACCTTGAAATGAAGGGCATGCTTCAACAACTCCTAACCGGGCAAGCTAATAGAGGAAATGAGCTGAATAAGATGGTGACCGAGATTCATGACAAGGTTGATTGCTCTTATGATGATCTACACCAAAAGGTTGAAGCCCTATCTTCTAGGATCATGCATTTAGATCATCAAAATGCTCAAGGACGTTCCCTTTCTAGTAAACCCATGGAGAATCTCGAAGGAAAAATTAATGAGAGCCAAGTGGAGGAGCATTTGATTGATGAGAATGACGAGTATCTAATAGAGATTGAGGAAGTCCTCCACGGCTCTCAATATAACGAATCGATGGTTGCTAGCAAGGAGAAGGTTGAGGAACAAGCCGTGGTATTGATGACAATTGATGAGTATGAAAAGGCAATTGATGAGATCTCTAACCTTCTCTACGGTTCTGAGGTCGATGCTAAAGAGGTAATGGTTTACAAGGATAATGAGGTTGAAGCTCCAAGAGTTTAGCATGTGGGTAGTTGTGCAACAATGGATGTGGTTTCACCCCCAAAGGCTAGCTTTGAGAAGAAGGGATCTTGTGGAGAAAGATCTTTTGGTTATGGTAATGGTGAGGAAGTTTTGGAAATTGATAGAGCTTGCTTGGAATCTCCTCCTCTCACCACAATAGAGGACGTGAGTGAGACTAAAAAGAAGCAAGAGAAGGGTGAAGGCACTAAATTCAAAATGAAGAAACAAGATAAGCATCACCCTTTTGCCTTTGCTAAGAATGAACCAAGCAAGCTTGATGGGTCTAGGTCCGAGCCAAGCCAAGCTTCTATGATGACTCTCACTCCCTGGAAGTACAAGGATGGAGTGATTGAGTACAAGATTGATATGCTCAAATTAATACCATAAACAGTACTAAAGCAGTTGCTGCAGTATATCAGGGGTCGAACACAAAAACTCAGAGAAATCGCACAATAGATTGTATAGTTATCAAATCAAGCTAAGCTATTCAGATTAAACAAAAGCAGTAAGCAGTAAACGAGTTGTAATTCAATGAGAAGAAGATAGGTTCAGGGATATTTCTCAGGAAATCAATGAATGCAAAATAAACTAACTAATAAGGGTTCAGGTTACGCACGGTTCTCGAACTCAAATCACTAGAGTATAATTAACCAATTGTCGTTGCGAAAACTATCTAAATCTAAACTTCAGAATCCCAAATTTATTTGCAAATTCCTAAGAATAAAGCAGCCTTAATTTCAAGTTTGATATGTTCACAAATCAATTAAACCAAATCTCTTTGCGAATAATCAATTTGCTCACCCTAAGTTTTATCAGGTAATTAATCGCATTGTCGTGCCTAATCAATTATCCTAAGATCTAAGTTCTAGGTGATCAATCTAGAATTAGCTTTGAGAACAACCTAAGGCGAAGAACTAATTCAGATTATGAACCCTAAATAACTAATCAACCTAGCATTCAAAGAAATCCCTTATGAGAATCTCTAAACCTAACAAGAGATCTACTCAGACATGGAAATTGAATCAATAAACATGATTGAATAAATACTCAATAGAAAATAAGAAAAAGTAACAAAAGGGTTCGAAATCTTCTCTCGACGAATAGAGTATCAGACTTGTCTCCCTTCAAAATCTCTCTCACAAATCCATAATAAAATAAGCGTAGCCAACAAAGTGGCTGTAAAATCCCTATAAATAACCTAAATCACGTTTTGTGGCTTCTTGTAAATATTAAAGAATTCTGGACCAAGTTGCAATTCTTCAACTCTTCATTAAAGTCGCGGGTCGTGTCTGCCTCGATGGGTGTCGATCGATACCAAGGAGGTATCGATCGATGCTTGACGTGAAATCAGGTACTCAGCAACACGAACTTCAGCTTTGCTCCAAAATGCTCCAGAAAGCTTCAATATCTCCAATTATGCTACAAACGTGCTAAAACCTGTAAAAGACTCTAAAACACTACGAAATAGCGGAAATACTCTATAAAACGGACTTATATCATGGCTTAAAAGTGGTAAAAACCATGATATATCTAAGATCAAGTGCAAAGGTGGGTCCAATCCCTTTGCTTCGGCGAAAGCAATCCTCACACCCGAGCTCAAGGACAAAGGGGAAGCCGGTATTGAAGAGGTCATGAGCAAGGGCCTCAAACTTGAACTCAAAGATCCACCTTGGAGTGTTCAAAGATCCGCCTCAAACACTCCTCTCTCACCCGCCTAAAAGGGTAACCAAAGTCAAACTTAGTGACTTTAAGCAAAGTGCTCTTGGGAGACACCCCAATCTTATCATTGTACATACTTTCTTTTCATGTTTTTCTATGTTTTCTTGTTCTTTTTAATATTTTGTTGAGTGGTTGCAAGGTTCATGATGGTCTAATGGTCATGGACTTAAGGAACAAGGTGTGTAGGATTGAGGTGATCACTCTCGTTCCCTCCATTCACTTCCAAGGTAATACTCCAAACTTTGTACATAGCATTTAGAATCATATCTTCTTCTTTCTTTCATGCATTGTTTAGCTCTCTCTTAAGCTTCTCTTACACAAGGGACTGTGTAATTTAAGTTTGGGGGAGGGTTTGTGTGTTATCTAACTTTGTTTTTGGTGTTCTTATTTTGACTTTTGCATCTTGAGTCTCATGCATATCATGCATTTTCAACAAATTTGAAAATTTTGAATTTTTTTTTGTATTTCATATATAGGATTGAGTCTAGATGCATAGCATTTTAGGTAGCTTTGCATGAGCATTAGGAGCAATTATAGATTTATCCTTGTAAAGTATCATTTTTAGAGCTTGGTTCAATGCCCTCGTTGCTTGTTGTTTGATGCTTTTGATCTCGTGTTGAAATCAAAGATGAATCATATCTCGATCTTGCGTTTCATTACTAGGGTCTTAGCGAAAGCAAGTTTTGATTTGATTACAATCGTACCTAAGTGCAAACCATAATTTTGACATTGAAATTATCATTCTTGTGCATTGCATAGTGAACTCATGGTTACCATATACATACTTGGGCTCTCTTATCCTTTCCACCACTCTTTTGCTAGTCCAAGTAGCCGATTCTCGTCATTGGAACGGTTTACCATACCTTTAACCTACCCTCCTTTCGAGCCAAAATCTTTAGTGTGCGTATGTGAGGCCTAATTTTTCGAGTAAGCTCTGCAAAAAGTGTTGAGTTTAGGGCGACAAGGATATGTTTGCATGTAGATCTAGCCAAGCATCAAAGGCTGGACTAGGTTAGGCTCGTGGGAAAGGGAAGTTTTGGGTTTGGTGTGAACAAAATGGTGTGACTAATGGGATTGTGGATAAGAAGGAAGTGAGTTCAAGAGAAGGAAGTGAAGGTGAAAAAGGAATGCAATATTGTAATGTGGTTAGTGCAAGTTAACAAGATTAGCTCGTAGAAAATACCATAGCCTCGTAGAAAAAAGAAAAAGCCAAAGAATTGGCTAGAACATCAAATGGTAAAAGATGAGGCAAGGCAAAGAAAAAGAAAGAAAAAAAGAGTTAAGGAAGCAACAAGAGAAGCATAAAACCACAAGGCTCAATGGAGAAGAAGAAATTCCTCAAGTGAGAAAAGATGAAGTGGAAGAAGAAGTTCACGTATGGTACATGAAGGTAAAAAGGCCTTGTGGGATAAGGATAGCATAGGATTGAGACTTCATGGGTAGATATGCTAGGGTTAGAAACGTTTTGGGCATTGGGTAGATGTAAGTCTATCCTTGTATGCATAGATTGCCTTTTACTCTTAGCATTTTTCTAAAGCTTGCTCATTCATTGAGAGATCCCTTGCATTGGTGGAACCTCATACATTTGAGATCATCTTAGTCTCAAGACCTTTACCCTAGACAAATGGATTCACTTGCCTTGCATGAGCATGATTCGCTTGAAACGATTATGAATGTTAAAGGATTGGATGAAATGAATACTTGTGTAGGCTAAGGCTTGAATTTAATTCGTATAGGGAAGGATATGGCTAGCTCTTTTTGAGTAGACTTGTTTGATCGCATCTTAGTGCTAGTAACTTGGACATTGAGTTGAATTCTTTTTATGGCACTTTTGGATTTGAGCTCCCATTTTTAGTCTTCTCCCTTTCTTTATTCTTGTTTGCTTGAGGACAAGCAAAGGTTTAAGTTTGGGGGAATTGATATGCTCATATATTGCATGTTTTAGCATGCATCTCACTTAGAGTTTTGTGTCATTTACATGCATAACCATAGTTTTGACTCGCATTTAGGTCTCATTTAGAGATTAGGACACTTGCATTAGGTCTAGTGCATTCTTGCATGTTTTGGAGTATTTTCTAGGTAATTGGAGGCAATTGGGCATATTTTGAAGGTTGGACCAAAGTGGAGTGCAAAGTCCATCCTAGATGCCATAAAGATATGGCTGGACGGAGACCTTCCAATCCGAATTGGCTTGGATGACCTGCATCAAAGTTGTAGAGAGGTGAGTTAGCTGTCGAGGAAAAGTTGAATCAAGCCATTCGAAATAGTGGTTCGAGAGTTACCACGGTTTGACTGGAGACGTATCCGCCTGGTCAAGAAACTAGTGCCTTGTACCGGCCAACCACACCTCGGGACTTCCATCCGGTCCAATCCATGCGGTACCATAACAGGAATCTCAACCGGCCCGAAAACATTATCTCAACCATCCCGAAGCCACGCGGTCCAACACAACATCATTCACACATCCAAGTTACAGCATCAGCCAAAGTGACTCAAAAATCAGGCCAAATGAAGACCTTCCCGTACCCAGTTTAATCTGAAGTCTTGATGAAAGTCATAGAAAATCGAGCTGACTTTCGTCTAGTGGTGGTTTCATGTCATTCAGAGCAGCCGTTCAAGAGATATGGCAAATATAGCAAGGCCACGTCTGTCTGGCATCCAAACGAGTTCTGCTCCAAATACGACGTCTGAAAGATCAACCCAGACAAAGGATTTCCACTCCGATTTAGCTTCTGCGTTATATATAGAAGTTGTAGAGGAAGGAGTTAGCAGTCTTCTGGAGGTGATTTCAGGTCATTTGGATGTCAGGTTCAGGAGATATCGCAGTTTTTACCAACCGGTGCTCTTCTCACCTCGACCCACTTTCAACCGGGTCAATACCCGGTTTGTCCCGTGTTGACCCGGTCCGCCCAGCTTCTTATGAATTGCAAAAAGACCCAAATTTCATTCTAAGTCTTTTTCTCTAAAATTTTCCTAAGGCATAAAACCTTTCTTTTATTTTTGTTCTTGGATTTTTGAAAGAGACCTTTTGATTTTAATGCAATCTTAAGCTTAATTCTTCTTAATATATCTAATCTTTCTTTCATTTTAATTTTTCTAATATCTAATCATGGATTCAATCATCTCCCTTATGGGATTTGAGGGTTTCTCCATGATTAGTGAGTAGGTTCTTTTAGGGCTCATGGATGAGGTTGATTAGGGTTTTTTTTGTTTGATCTATGATGTCTAGTGATTAGATTACATGTTTCCTCTCTTATTTAGGGTTCATAATGCTAGATTAGGCTTGAGAAAGCTAATCTAGACCATAGGGAATTTCATGCACACAAGGTGTTCGATGAAATGCCCCAAGAACTAAATAAGAGATTTTACTTGATTAACCTATGAGAGTAGTTGTTTAAGGAGTCTTATGGCCATATGAACATGTAATTAATGCTTGGTAATCAAGTTTTTACAAATGATAGTTTGTACTTGATTAGTTGATTAGCAAAGTGATTAGTGTCATGGGAGTGGATTAGTCTTGTTTTAAGTGTTCTAGGCTAAGGAAAACATGTTTGATTGTTTGTTTAGACATCATAGGTTAATCATAGAACTCCCCAAAGTCCATAACCTCATCCAAGAGCTTGCCTTTATTAATTTCTAAATCTCGTTTAAGCTATTTAATCTTGTTTACTTGTTCAAATTGAATTAGGTTCCTAGAACTTAAACGCAAACCACTTTATTTGCTTGAATTAGAGAGTGTCTTGTATTCATGTTGCATTGAACTAGACCCTAGATTGGATGGACACCTAATACACTACAATGACATGTGTATTTAGGATTGATTCTTGAGTAGGTAAAATCCTATTTATCAGGCTTCGTCTTAGTCGACTTATCTTTCTCTTTTCCTTTAGGGAGAATCGATTTCTTCTTCTTGTGTTTGTCCCTTGGATTCAGAATTTCGTCCGGGACATTTGGATAGAACTTCCTTCGATCCACATTCAAGAAGACAAAAAAACGGTTTGCATGATCGAGGATGGCGCCAACGGTGGCTAAGAACAGTCGACAAAAATCAATGGTCTATCCTTGTCTCGATCCATCTCGAGAACTTGAAAATCTGCAAAAACAATCTTGTTTTCAATAAGTAGTTGAAGATCGTTGTTCACTCCCTCGAGCCTCTTTTGTGATGAATCTCCAAAAATTATGCTCACGGTAGATGGTGTGAGAGGCTTTATACCGAGCTTCTCGACAAATGTCTTTGACATAATGTTAACGTTGGCTCCCAAATAACATAGACAATCTACAAAATTTATCCCGGAAATCATGCAAGAGAAAGAAAAACGTCACGGATCATCAGCTTTTCTTAGCCTTTGAAACGCGATTTATTTTGGTACCTCAAATGGTGGTTCTCAAACCATGTTAGATTCGGTATTGGCTATTCCATAGAGTGGTACGAATTTTGAAGCTTCTTCATGCTTTGTCTCATCGTTGACTTCCTTTTTGGGCACGGTGGAAATCACGTTGCAAAATCTCTTCGGATTATCTACTACTCTTCCGTACAAAGCTCCGTTTGGTCTCTTAGTGGAGTTCGTGGTTTGAGAGACATGCATATCCAACTTCTTGACATGGGTCGAAAGAGATTCGAATTTTCCATTCAAGTCGGTGTACATACAATCGACTTTGACGTTAAATTTTTTCACTGTGTTCTCGTTGCTTTGAGTGCGTAGTTGAATCGATTACTCGAGCTTTGCTATTTGGGCAGCAAGTTGAGTATTAGGTATACCTTGTTACTGCAGATTAGATTTGTTGTAAGGAGCATCTTGAGCGTTGAAAGGCGGTCTTGGTTGAAAGTTTCCATATCCGCCATAGTTCCCGTTTAGGAACCGGTTTTGGAATAGTTTGGATTGTTGAGGGTAGAGATGGTCTTAAGAGTTCTCCACGTTAGAGTTTCGATACGTGAGAATGTTGAAGTTGGCGTTGCGGAAGTTGTTGTTGAATCTGTTGTTGAAGCAGCATTGGTAAGAATATTGTGCTCCGACATAGTTAGCTTATTTTTTCTTGAGAATATGAACTGTTGTTATCGGGTTCGTAGTAAGCATCATCTTCGCCTCCATTGGTAGCTTCACAACCATGCACTTGGAGATTTTGGTTCTTGAGAAGTTGATTCATCATGTTCTTTAGCTCGGCTATTGATAACACCGTATTTTTACCCGTTTTACTATATACTTTAGAACACTTTAATAGGTGTTTCATTCGCTTTTACATATTTTTATTACGGTTTTCGCATATTTGTAGTTTCAAGACTCTTTTCAGGTTACTTAGGCGAATTTATTGCAAATTGGAGAAAAACCAGATTTTTGGCTCGGAGTCAAACTGTCAGAAGTTCAATCGCCAAAGAGGTTTTTCTTAATGTCTGATCCAGCCCAATTTTGGAGATATTCAAGAAGGACCAGCTACATTTCCATTACAACAGATTTGAGGACAATCCAACTGTTCAATCAAAAGATACATGAAGATCAATAAGTCCCATAAGGCCCCTGCTAGAGCAGCCCCAACAGCGGCCAAGAGGCAATCCGCCGCGGCCAGGAAGACTCCACCCGTGGCCAAGTGAAGGTTCGCCGCGACCAAACACCTTGGACCCGCGGCCAAGCTGATTTCGTACCGTAAGCCCAATTTTAAGGCCCGTTCAATTCCCGTCAAGGAGAAACCCTAAAGACCGACGAAAGCAGAGCTCAAGATCTATAAATACGCGTTTTAAAGACCAAATGTCGTGTGCTTCTTTTTGTGCCACACTTTGCCCTATTATTTTTGCTTTAGGTTACTTCTTTTGAGTTTTTGTTGTGTACTTTCAAGATTGGTGAAGAGGTTCTCTCCGAACATCGTTCTTAAATTTGAGAGACTCTTTCACTAATCTCGTGTTTTATTTAATCATGTCTTTTAATTCCACTATGTGTGAGTAGTTTAATCATTGGGTTTAAAGAGATTATCAAGGGGAATTCTATGTTCGATAAGGATTTCACAAGGTAAAACCCTAGCCGGATTCTAGAGCTCTTTCTTATAGATCGTTGTTAATACATGATCTAGAGGCTGATTCCTATGTGTTAAGTACCACCAAAAGTGTTGAATCTAAATGCCCAAATCGTTCATCTATAAGAGTGTGTCGCGTCGTAAGATACGAAAGTATACTTGTGGAGTGCCATGAACTAAGAAGAGCCAGCACGAACATCACTATTTTCTGCGCGGCCAGAGATGAAAGCTACTGGTTGAGTATATAGATTGTTGGTGCGTAGGATGTACGAAAGTAGGCTACGCCGTTTATTCTGTTCAGTTCGTGGAGTTAAAATCTAGAATCGTGTTACTAAGAGCTTAGGGGCCGTGATTGAATCGAGCATACCCTAAGATATCCTTGTGGACCCAACACCGTTTTATCATAGTTTACTAATTTTTTCCCCGATTAGTTTATGCCATCGATTTTCTTAGGTTATTTTACAAGCAATTTTCTGTTTTTCGCTCTTTACAATTTTCGTGACAAAACCCTATAAAAAATTTATTCTCGTTCTAAACTTCCTTGCTATTCTCTGTCTAAGGTCTTTCAGAATATATTTTCCTCCTTGTGGATCGATACCTAAAGTACTACAACGTACGTCTGTGCACTTGCAGAACTTTTAGGTTAATAAATTTAAAACCTGGAGTTTCAGAAACAATCTGACCGCATCAATTTGATGGCGCCGTTGTCGGGGAGGCAATTGCTATTCGTTTTGTCATACCTTAGAGCTTAGTAAATCGACTCTATAACAAACTTTTTCTTTTTAATTTTTGCTTTTTTTTCTTCGTTTCATGCTTTGAAACATGAACTCGCCTCTGGAGCGAGATTGCTACTATGAGCATGGTTGCTACGACCCATCTTGTGCTCACTACTCTCATGATTCACACACCAACTGTGACTCGTTCTACATGGATCAAAAACTGGCACCGACCACCTACTCTCGAGGACGCTACGAGCCCCCTTACTACCGAGTCGAGCCGTTTGCGTCTCCTTTTGTCAACTCTCAACGAAACTCTTACCATCATCAACACCAGCCCTTAGACCAGCACTATGAGAGCTTGGAATTCAGCGCTTTTTTGAAGCGACTCGAAGAAATCATCAACAAAACCGTTGAATCCCAAGCTAAGTCCGGAGCCGCTTTGAACGAAAAGGTAGACTCGATGTCCGTCGAATTCAACAAGAAGTTCGATGATCTTGTTGCCCACGTCAAAGTCGCTGAAGATCAGACCCTTAAAGACGCTGCAACAATCAACGAGAGGATGGAACTCGTTGAACACGAACAAGGAAAACAAAAGTTCGATATCTGAAAAGCTAATGATGGGGTACATACTTTGAACTTTAAGCTTGATGACTAGGATAACTCCATCAATGACAACAGTGACACCGCATACGACTACACCCTCGAGTTGTGGGAAAGAGTAGGAGAAGTTGAAGACAAGACGAGAGAGCTCGATCTCACGCTAGAGCGACTCATTTATGCCATTGATGAAGTGGAAGAGAAAGTGGAAAAACTTTCTAAAGATCATAAGGAGCGTGACACAGCACTTATTGTTCCTGTTCCTGACCTAGAAGAGAAGCCCAATGACTCCCTAGAACAAAAAAACACCGAAGGAGATGAAGAAGATGACGAACCAAACGAATCCCCTCAGATTCCCCTCACCGCGGTCGCGACCTCTCCAGCCGCGGCCGAACTACCTTTCGTACGTTTGCGGTAAGTGAAATTTTTTATTTTTTTTTTGTTATATATTTAAAGATTTTGTAAACTTATTTATCTCTATTTCTTTTTTGTAGCAAGAGTTTAATTGGAAGCATGCGCTCACGAAGACGGTGGAGACGGAATTTTTTTCGGAGGCTAAGACGCAATTCTCGCGCAACATGAACGAGTGGAAGACAACTTGGAGAAAGGGGAAAGATAAGCCAAAAGGCTTGAACGCGGATGTGTATACGGACTACATCCCGTATTGGCAAGAGCCGAAGACCATGTCCCTATCTCAGACTAACTCGAAGAACCGGAAGAGTCGCCGAAACGGGAAGGGATAAGCTATCCGCAACAACGGGACAAAGAGCGTCAAGACAACCGAAATCGAAATGGTAAGTATTTTTGCGGTTTTTAGTTGTTTTTCTATAAAAAAACGATTATCTTTAACGGTTTTATTTATTTTGTAGACGGAGGAATACAGTGAAGTTCCCGATCACCTGCAAGTGATGGTGATGATGTACCAACAAGAAGACGGGCCGAATTTAAGATGGAGCCGTCAGGGAGATCGTCGAAAAGGTGACAAAGGTGCAAGACAAAATTCTCATCCAGAGATCGCAGGACGACTTCACCGGATCCACCGAAATCACTCGGGCCGAGATGAACAACCTAGTCCTCGGGGTAAGTAAAAAAAAAAGATTATTATTTCAAATTAGTTAATATTTGTTAATAAAAAAATCTAATGTTTTTTTATTGTTTTCGTAGGAGGTCCCCGTTAAAAAAGGTCGTCGGCCGGGGTTGGGTAAGCTAGCAACCCAACGAGCATCTTCTTCGGCCGGTTTCTCGATGGATCCAGACCTTATCCGGCAAAACGAAGAGCTCCAAAAGAGGGTCACGGTTTTGGAGGACGAGCTCTTGACTCAAAAAACGAAGAGCGAGAAGATGAATGAGTGGTTCAAAACGAAGTTCGATGATTTCCCGACGTTTTGATTTCGTTTTTTTTTTGGTGTAATTTTTCAACTTTTAAAAACTTTTAAAAATTATGTTATTTTGTAATATTTTTAATTATATAATTAATTTTCCATTTTCGTTTTTTAAAATTATTTTATTTAATAAATAAATTATTTTATTTATTAAAAATACAAATTTTTTAAATACGTCGGAAATCCTTCGGAAAATTCTGAGGAATCGACGATCAATTTCCCTCAGCTTTTATGTCCTCGGATATCCCTCGGCATTATCTCCGACGGATTATGCCTCGGAAATCCCTCGGAATTATCCCCGATGGATTATGCCTCGGAAATCCCTCAGAATTATCCCCGACGGATTATGCCTCGGAAATCTCTCGGAATTATTCGGCCTCGGAAATCCGTCGAAAAATTTCGAGGGATTTCCGAGGGATTTCCTTTTCCGAGGAAATAGATCCGACGGCCAAAATCCGTCGGATCCCTGTCGAGAATGGCCTTTTCCGACCGAATACCGATGGATTTGGCCGTCCGAAACAGGCTGTTTTCTTGTAGTGGTTTACCGAGTGAAATCCTAATCGAACATAGAATTACCCTCGATAATCCTTTAAACCCAACAATCTCAACCACTCACACATACTGGAAAATGACATAATTAAATTAAACATTAGATTGGTGAAGAAGCCTCATGAATACAAGAGTTAAGCTCGGTGAGACACCTCCTCACCAATCATTAAAATCTCGATGCAAGAGTACAAGAATGAAAGCAAAAACTAGTGTGTATTTGTGCAATGGTTGCCACGAAATTGCTGTCAAAAACAAGTATTTATAGGTCTTGAACAAGCTTAGGTCGTTTTAAGGTTTGACGGAAAAAGACGGTTTGGCCTCGGGTGAAGAAACGGATCATCTTGGTCGCGGGTCCGGCTCCTCGACCCGCGGTGGACTGCTTCTTCGGGCAGCTTCATCGGTCTTCAGTGCTTTGGGTATATTTTAAGATCCAACCATTGGATTGTCCCCAATCCAATTTTATTTGAAAGCTGGTTGTCTCTACTTTGTTGTATCCAAATTTGGTAATGACCAGACGGTTAAAAGTCTTATTTGATTGCAAGACTTCTTGACGGTCCATGTTTATCCAAAACCGTACTTTTGTTCCGAAATGCACTGTGTAATCCCGAGTTACCGGAAAAGAGTCTTAAAACAGCAAACATGAGAAAACCGTAATAAAAGTATAGAAAACCAACACTACAAGAAAACATCCCGATTTCCGACCAAATTTCCGACCAAATTTCCGACCAATTTAAAATGGTCGGGAATTTCCGACCACATACCGATGATATTCCGATTAAAACACACCCGTCGGAAATTAGTCGGCAATTCCCGACTACTTTAAGTTGGTCGGAATTTTGGTCGGAAATCCCGACGGATTGGAGACCGACCAACAATCGTCGGAAATTGGTCGGTATTCCAGACCAATTTTCGACTGTTTTCCGACGAGAAATATACGTTGATATACCCGTTGCATTAGCCGTTTATAGTCGTTGGCGAATATTAGTATGGTCGGAAATTGGTCGTAAATTTAATCCAATTTCTGACCAGTAAGGAATCCGACTAACTCCCGACGAAATATACGTTAATCTGCCCGTTGCACTAGCCGTTTGAATTTTTTACAGTGGTCGGAAATTGGTCGGGAATCTGCAGAAATTTTAATTATAAATACAACACCACCCTCATTCACAATTTACACCAAAAAAATAAAAATAGAAAATGTCTTCTTCAAATCCAAACACTAGAGATTATTTTCGATCGTGGATGGATAGACCACGGCAAGATCCAGCGACGAATCTACTGACGGATGAGTATGCACAAGGTGTTGAGGAATTCATGACATTTGCGACAAACAATAGCATGACGTCGGAATATGGTAAATTGTATTGTACTTGTCCTAAATGTCAGAATCATAGATTAGTCTCTGTTGGGGAAGTATAGAAGCATCTTTATAGGAATGGGTTAATGCCGAGTTATAATATTTGGTATACGCATGGAGAAACTGATGCAATGGTGCAATATCATTGTAGTGGTTTTAATTATTCGGGTAGAATAGAGGAACCAACACCGGAAGTAGATGCAAACGTTCAGATGGTGAATGATGCGTATCGCGAAAATGTAGCATCGTATGTTCCGGATGGTATTAGAATAGAGGAACCTAATTTAGAAGCTCGGAAGTTTTTTGATATGCTAGATGCAGCTAAGCATCCACTATACGAAGGATGTAGAGAGGGAATATCGCCTTTATCAACTGAAAGCAGGTTGATGACAATAAAGACCGATTTCAACTTGGCAGAGGATTGTGTGGATGCGATAGCTGATTTTGTGAAAGATATTTTACCTGAAGATAATCTCTCACCGGCTTCATACTACGAGGTTCATAAACTTGTAGATGGTCTTGGATTGTCGTATCAGATGATAGATGTGTGCATCGATAATTGTATGATATACTTGAGAAAGGACGAAAACCATCGCAAGTTGATATATCATGGTTTTTACCCTGTTTAAGCCATGATATAAGTCCTTTTTATAGAGTCTTTCTAGTGTTTTGTAGTCCTTTAGAGTCTTTTACAGGTTATAGCACGTTTGGAGCTTAATTGGAGATATTGGAGCTTTCTGGAACATTCTGGAGCGAAGCAGAGATCCGTATAGCTGAGACATCAAAATCACCTGAGTATCGATCGATACTGCCTAGTATCGATCGATACCCGTCGAGGAAACAGAAGGATCGCGACTTAATGAAGAGTTAAAGAATTGCAGAATTGGCCTAGAAGACTTTGATATTTACAAGATGGCCCAGAACGTGTTTTAGGTTATAAATAGGATTTTACAGCCACCTGTTTAGGCTATGCTTTATTTTGTTTTGGTTTAAGAGAGAACTTGGTGAGAAGAGAGCAAAGTCTGAATTTCCCCTCGTCCGAGATTCAGATCTCAAACATCTTGTTACTCTTTCTTATTATTTATTTGAGTATTTATTCAGTCATGTTTATTGATTCAATTTCCATGTCTGAGTAGATCACCTGTTAGGTTTAGGGTTTTCTCATAAAGGATTTCTTTGAATGCTGGGTTAATTATCTGTTTAGGATTCACTATCTGAATTAGTTCTTCACCTTAGGTTGTTCTCAAAGCTAATTCTAGATTGATCACCTAGAACTTAGATCTTAGGATAATTGATTAGGCACGAGAGTGCGATTAATTACCGGATAGAACCTAAGTGAGGAAATTGATTATTCGCAAAGAGATTTGGTCTAATTGATTTGTGAACATATCAAACCTGAACTTTAAAGCTGATTTAGATTTTAGGATTCGCAAAGAGATTTGGAATTCCTAGGATTTAGATTTAGATAGTTTTCGCAACGAGAGTTGGTTAATTATATTTTAGTGATTTGAGTTCTAGAACAGTGCTTAATCTGAATCCTGTTAGTTAATTAGGCTGCATTCATTGATTTCCTGAGAAATACCTTGAACCTATCTGCCTCCAACTGAATTTACAACACTTTTACCTGCAATCTTGTTTTCAATTACATCTTTTGATTTAGCTTGTTTCGGATCTATATAATCTATTGTGTGATAACTGAGTTCTTGTGTTCGACCCCTGATTTACTGCAGCAACTGCTTTAGTACTATTTAAGGTATTAAATTGAGCATATCACAAGTGTCGTTTTTGTGGGAAACCTCAGTATCAGGAAACGTGTGAAAGAGTACCAGTTCCACATAAACGGATGTGGTATTTGCCGTTAACAGATAGGTTGAAGAGGTTATATCAATCTGAGCGCATGGCAGGAGCTATGAGATTGCATGCAGAACATAACTCAGATGGAGAGATTGCGCATCCCTCAGATGCAGAAGCGTGGAAACATTTTCAAGAGGTGTATCCTAGTTTTGCGGCTGAGCCAAGTAACGTATACCTCGGGTTATCTACAGATGGATTCAACCCTTTTGGGAATCATGGGAGGCAATATTCATTGTGGCCAGTAATCGTCACACCTTACAATTTGCCGCCTAGTTTGTGCATGAAACGAGAGTTTTTGTTCCTCACGATTCTTGTCCCCGGACCGGAGCATCCTAAGAGATCCCTTGATATTTTCTTGCAGCCATTAATTTATGAGTTGAAAATGTTATGGAAAGATGGTGTTCAAGCGTTCGATGTTTCTCTCCAACAGAATTTCACGATGCGTGCGGTACTTATGTGGACCATAAGTGATTTTTGAGCATTTGGTATGCTATCTGGATGGTCGACTCATGGAAGGTTGGCGTGCCCGTATTGTCAAGATAACACTGATGCGTTCCAATTGAAGCACGGTCGAAAGACTTCTTGGTTTGATTGTCATCGACGATTTCTGCCGCATGATCATCCATATCGTCGGAGCACGACATTGTTTAAGAAGAACAAAAAAGTATTTGATGGTCCACCTCCTGAGCCGGATGGGAATAACATCATCACTCAGTTGAGAGATTTCGGTGCTGAGAAGACGGTTTCATGTGGTGGTAATGGTCATTTTCCGGTAGATGGTTGTGGCAAGTACCACAATTGGAACAAGAGGAGTATTTTTTGGGATTTGCCATATTGGAAGAACCATCTGCTGCGCCATAATCTAGATGTCATGCACATTGAAATTTTTTTTTTTGACAACATCATGAATACTGTTCTAAATGTGCAAGGGAAGACGAAAGATAATTTGAAGGCCAGATTGGACTTACCAGAAATTTGTTCTCATAAGGAACTCCATATAATGGCGAACAAAAAATCTCGGGCCCCCGCTTTCTGTTTGGATGAGGCTTCAAAAGAGGAGTTCTTCGACTGGATTACGCATAGTGTTCAATTCCCAGACGGATACGCATCTAACCTTCGTAATTTCGTTAATATTGGAGAAGGGAAGTTTTCAGGGATGAAGAGTCATGATTGTCACGTTATCATGCAACTCCTCCTTCCATTTGCATTTGCCAGTCTTCTTCATAGAAACGTCCATGGAGCTATTGCAGGTACATTTATAATTTTCAAAATTATATCTAAATTTTACTAAATTTATCTAAATTGTCTAAATTTTACTAATTTTATTTATCATTTATGCAGGGATCGGTGCTTTCTTCTGGGATTTATGCACGAGATCACTTACAGCAGACAGTATCCAAAATTTGGAGGAGAAGATACCGGCTCTCCTATGCAACCTCGAGAAAATATTTCCACCAGCATTTTTCGATGTTAGGGAACATCTTCCTATTCATCTCCCTAGGGAAGCAAGACTTGGTGGGCCAGTTCAATATCGATGGATGTATCCGTTTGAGCGATATATGCTCCACCTAAAGAAGAAGGTGAAAAATCTTGCAAGAGTCGAGGGTTCTATTGTTGCACAGAGCGTGAATGAAGAAGCATCCAACTTTGCTAGCTACTACTTTCCATCTTCGGTGAAGACTAAAAGTAGACGACCTGCACGTCATGATGATGGAGGAGAAAAACCGCTGTATCCGCTCTATGTCCCAAATATTTTTGCAGAAATTGGAAGGCTTAGTGGAAAAGGGAGGTCTAGACGACTAACAGAGGAGGAACAAAGGCATTTGCATACATATCTTCTAACAAACTGCGAAGACGTTTTCGAATATGAGAGGTACGTCACTTTATTTTGAATAATGTATTTGTTTAGTAATTACCAAAAATTAATCTTTGATAGTATTTTGAATAATTTATTTGTTTATCCAAAACGTACTTTTGTTCCGAAATGCACTATGTAATCCCGAGTTACCGGAAAAGAGTCTTAAAACAGCAAACATGAGAAAACCGTAATAAAAGTATAGAAAACCAAGTGGAACACTTATTAAAGAGTTATAAAATATATAGCAAAACGGGTAAAAATACGGTGTTATCAATAATCATATTCAATAAATCAAATAAAAATAGTAAGTAAAAAGGGATGAAGAAAGCTTCTCTATCGAAGAACACGAATCGAGAATCCTTTGCTCCAAACCAAAGAAAACAAGTGCACACGTCACAAGAGCTTTGCTTCTGCCTTCAAGCGTAATAAGAATGTAACGTGTCTGTCTAAGAGGTATAAAATATGTATTTATAAGTGTAATCTTCGTTTAGGGTTTGATGAGAAAAGACGGTTTTAGCCTCGGTGAAAAAATGAGTCGATTTGGTCGCGCAGGGTCCTGGCCGCGGGTGCGGGCCTTCTGGGAGTGGCAAAACGCCTGTTGGCCGCGTGTGGAGACTCTGCAGGAGTGGCGAAATGCCTCCTGGCCGCGGCTCCAGCTCCTTCAGGAGCGTCGGGCTTCTCCACGGGGCAGCTTCATCTACCTTCAGTGCTCCGGGTATATTTAAGGATCCCACCATTGGATTGCCTCCAATCGAATTGCATTTGCAAGCTGGATGTCTCTACTTTGTTGTGTCCAACTTTGTGGATGATCAAACAGTGAAAAGGTCTCCATTAGCTGCAAGACTTCTTGGCGGTCCAAATTTATCAAAAAACATATTTTTGCTCCGAAATGCACTCTTTTATTCCGAGTTACATGAAACGTCTTTCAAATCTCTAAAATATGAAAATCACTTGAAAACCTTTGAAAACGGAGTTAAAACACCTGCAAAAGAATATGAAAGTGATCCATAAAAATGGTCAAAAACCGGTGTTATCAACAAACAAAGTTTAAGTCTGGGGTGTGATAACACTGTATTTTTACCCGTTTTACTCTCTATTTGAGAACACTTTAATAATTGTTTGATTCGTTTTTACATGTTTTTATAACAGTTTCACATATTTGTAGTTTCAAGACTCCTTTCAGGTTACTTAGGCGAAAACATTGCAAATGGGAGAAAACCCAGATTTTTGGCTCATAGTCAAACCGTCAGAAGTTCAATTGGCAAAGAGGTTCTTCTCAGTGTCTGATCCAACCCAATTTTGGATATAAACAAGAATGACCAGTTACCTTTCCATTCCAACAGATTTGAGGAAAATCCAACGGTTCAATCAAAAGATACCTGAAGATCAAGAAGTCCCATCACGAAGTCCCATCAGGCCAAGTGAAGGTTCACCGCTGCCAGACAGCTTGGACCCACGGCCAAGCTGATTTTGTCCCGTAAGCCCAATTTCAAGGCCCGTTCAATTCCCGTCAAGGAGAAACCCTAAAGACCGAAGAAAACAGAGCTCAAGACCTATAAATATGCGTTTTAAAGACCAAATATCTTGTGCTTCTTTTCATGCCACACTTTTCCCTATTGTTTTTGCTTTACGTTATTTCTTTCGAGTTTTTGTTCTTTACTTTCGAGATTGGTGAAGAGTTTCTCTCCGGACATCGTTCTTAAATTCATGAGACTCTTTCACCAATCTCCTGTTTTATTTAATCATTTCTTTAAATTCCATTATGTGCGAGTAGTTTAATCGTTGGGTTTACAGGGATTATCGAGGGGAATTCTATGTTAGATAAGGATTTCACAAGGTAAAACCCTAGCGGAATTCTAGAGCTCTTTCTTATAGATCGTTGTTAATGCATGAATCTACCGTAATGAACTAGAGGTTGATTCCTAGGTGTTAAGTACCACCAAAAGTGTTGAATCTAAATGCCCGAATCGTTCATCTATAAGAGAGTGTTGCGTCGTAAGATACGAAAGTATACTTGCGGAGTGCAGTGAACTAAGAAGAACCAGCGCGAACAGCACGATTTTCTGCGCGGCCAGAGACGAAAGATACTAGTCGATTTTATAGATTATTTGTGCGTAGGATGTACGAAAGTAGGCTACGCCGTTTATTATGTTCAGTTCGTGGAGTTAAAATCTAGAATCGTGTTAATAAGAGCTTAGGAGCCGTGATTGAATCGAGCATACCCTAAGATATCCATGTCGACCCAACCGTTTTATCATAGTTTACAAATCGTTTTTCCGTTTAGTTTATGCCATCGATTTGTTTAGGTTATTTTACATGCAATTTTCCGTTTTTCCACTCTTTATAATTTTTGTGACAAAACCCTATAAAATTTTGTTCTCGTTCTAGACTTCCTTGCTATTGTTTATCTAAGGTCTTTCAGAACATCTTTCCCGCCCTGTGGATCGATATCTAAAGTACTACAACGCACGCATGTGCACTTGCAGAACTTTAGGTTTATAAATTTAAAACCTTGAGTTCGAGAAACAATCCGACCGCATCAGCTATCTCCTTAGATTCTGATACATTTGATCTTGTGGTTCTATCGTAGCCGGGAGAATTTTTTCTATTAGACATAACAAGATTCTCGATCAGAGCTCTTCTCTGGTTGATAGTCTTCATCGAAAAGTCTCCATTACTAGCCATGTCGAGAGAAAGTTGATATTTTGGTAATAATCCTCGGTAGAAAGTGTTGAGCAAATTCGGACCGGAATCTCTTTTGTAGTCCTTGAAACGTTCCCATGCTTCATGGAAAGATTCCACCATTTGTTGATAAAAACTTTGGATTTTGTTTCTCAACGAGTTCGACCTCGACTTGGTGTAGAAATGGCTTAGGAAAGCGGCTTTGCACTCTTTCCAATTAGTGATAGATTCTTGATACTATCTATTTTAGAACACTTTAATAAGTGTTTCATTCGCTTTAATATATTTGTATTACGGTTTTCATGTATTTGTAGTTTCAAGACTCTTTCCAGGTTACTTAGGCAAAAGCATTGCAAATTGGAGAAAAACCAGATTTTCGGCTTAGAGTCAAACTGTCAGAAGTTCAAATGCCAAAGAGGTTCTTCTCACTGTCTGATCCAGCCCAATTTCGGAGATAATCAAGAAGGACCAGCTACCATTCCAACAGTTCAATCAAAAGATATATCAAGATCAAGACCTCCCAGTTCACCTCGGGCATAAGCTCCCCACCCGCGGCCAAGACACAGCTTGCCACGGCTTGGATAGCTCCACCCGTGGCCAAGGTGTGTTTCGCCGCGACCAGAGACCATGGACCCATGGCCAAGCCAGTTTTGTCCCGGAAGCTCATTTTCAAGGCCCATTCAATTCATGTCAAAAAAAAACCCAAAAGACCTACAAAAGTAGAGCTCAATACCTATAAATATGTGTTTTAGAGATAAAAAAACCATGTGCTTGCTTTTACACCATCTTTAGTTTAGTTTCGTTCTTACTATTTTTTCTTTACCTGTGGCTCTTTACTTTTTGTTCGATACTTTTCGAGATTGGTGAAGAGGTTTTCTGCGGACTTAGTTCTTAAAATCGAGAACCCTCTTCCATCAATCTCTTGTTTTAAATTTATCATGTCTTTTATTTCTATTATGTGCGAGTAGTTTAATCGTTGGGTTTAAAGGGATTATTGAGGGAAATTCTATGTTCGATAAGGGTTTCACAAGTTCTAGCCGAATTCTAGAGCTCTTTCTTATAGATTGTTGTTAATGCATGAATCTAGTGTCATGAACTAGAGGCTTATTCCTAGGTGTTAAAGAACTACCAAAAGTGCTGAATCTAAACACCTGAATCGTTCATCTATAGGAGCGTGTCGCGTCGTAAGATACAAAAGTATACTTACGGAGTGCCGTGAACTAAAAAGAACGAGCGCGAACATCACAATTTTCTGCGCGACCATAAACAAAAGCTACTAGTCCAGTATATAGATTGTTGGTGCGTAGGCTACGCCGTTTATTCAGTTCGTTGAGTTAAAATCTATAATCATTTTACTAAGAGCTTAGGGGTCGTGTTTGAATCAAACATACCCTAAGAAATCCATGTCGACCCAACACCGTTTTATTATTGTTTACAAATCTTTTTTCTCTTTTAGTTTATGCCATCGATTTTCATACCTAGTTTTACAAGCAATTTGTCGTTTTTCGTTCTTTACAATTTTCGTCACAAAAACCCTAGAAAAACTTATTCTCGTTCTAGACTTCATTGCTAATTCTCTGTCTAAGGTCTCACAGAAAAGCAGTCCCTCCATGTGGATTGATACCTTAAGTATAACAATGCACGTTTGTGCACTTGCAAAAATTTTAGGTTTATAAATTTAAAACCTGAAGTTTCAGAGAACAATCCGACAGCATCAAGTTTTTGGCGCCGTTGCCGGGGAGGCAATCGCTATTTTTCTGTCACACCTTAGTGTTAGAGGGGGGATTAGCACCCCCTGGTTTAACTCGGTTCGAACCGAGACTGGTTCAATCAAGACTGGTTTACGATGGTTCGGATCAAGGACGGATCAGCCCGAAAACATTGGGCCGAGCTCGGAATCTCGCTAAAAGCCCATCTCGGCTACCGATCTAAGCCCGGCGCAAGCCCAGTCCGTTACAACATAATGAAAACCGGAATATTTCCCTTTCGTACCGATCTCAGAAAAGGAAATATTCTCTTCGATCAAATCTTCGAGATATCAGGAAGATATCCTTATCTCAGAGAAAAAACCGGGAGATTTCCTTCTCCCAATCGAACAAGGAAAAGGAAATCTTCTCCTTTCAAACCGCCTCAAGACATTATAAATAGGGAGGAAGGCTCATTCACCAAGGGGGGACAACTTCCGCAGAGACCAGAGAATACGAGAGAGCTCCTTTACCGATCTCAAGATCTTCTGTCTTTGCCATCTTACTAAAACTCTGTTGTAACGCCGACTCTTAATCATTAAACGAGATTCCGATTAAAGTACTGTTTTACCCCTTTTGTGTGA
>PKML01037245.1:249242-285966 GCA_002933935.1 Eutrema yunnanense
CATTCCTAGCCTATGACAATAGTTGTCTAGGGTGTATTTTTGGTTGATCTTGTTGATTTAAACTTAATGCTTGCTAATCAATGATCCACAAATGATGATTTGCTAATGGGTTAGGTGATTAGCATAGTGATTAATTGCTTGAAAGAGAGTTAGTCAAGTGTAGGATCTTTTGCCTAGGGGTTAGCTTAATTGAGTAAATGAACATCATGAATTGAACTTAGGACTTCTTATATCAATAACCCTATCTCTAGATTCGCTTTTGCTTATTGAATTTACAATCTTGCTTAGTATTTGCTTAGTTCTAAATTGGTTACTTAACAACAACGCACTTGTTTAGCTTGAATTACTCTAGAATCTTGCATTCTTAGTGATTAAGAAAAATCCCGATAAGGTTCGATAACCTCTTATGCTACAATTGCATTTAGAGAATTGACTCTAGAGACTTGCAAAAAGTCGTGTATCAGAAGCCATGGCGGCACAGTTCGCGGAAGTCAACAAAAAGAATGAAGAGCTGATCGCTTCGCTAATTGCATCCCACTTTGAGCGTCAAAACCAGATCGGCGCCCCCGATCCGAACCTAATCACACCCGCCAGCGAAAACGCGCTACGCCGGAACCTCTTACCCGACCTAACCGACACTCAACTCCCAAGTGTAACCGATCTACCAACTAGGAGATCCGCGGCCGATTCGGAAATCCATATCTCGGATCAGGTCGCCATGAACCTGGAATTCGTGAAGGTCCAGGCCCAATTACAGGACATGCGATCCAAGGTCCACCAGGGAACAAGCTCGGCACCTGAAATCGATCGAGTGATTCAAGAATCGCAGAGGACCCCATTCACGGACCGGGTTATCAGCACTCCAGTCCGGCGATTGGAAAGAGTCAAAATCACGCCATATGACGGTTTTACCGATCCTAAACATTTCCTGACCTCCTTTGTCATCACGATGAAACGCTTTCGTTTCGGGTCGGAAAACGAAAAAGATGCAGCCATGTGCCAGTTGTTTGTAGAGAACCTATCCGGAGCCGCGCTCGATTGGTTTTCGACGCTCGAGCCGAACTCATTCAACAGCTACAACGAGCTCACTACCAAGTTCCTCAAACGATTCACGATGTTTATCAAACAGAAGACAAAAAACACCGAACTCTGGGCCCTCGAGCAGAAGCAGGACGAGCCCCTACGTAAATTCATGGAGCGCTTCAAAGCGGTCGTATCCCACTGTACGATCGACGACGAAGCTGCGATCGAGGCTCTTTACAAAGCAACCTGGTACGAATCAGACTTCCACAGGGAGATCAAGCGTAACAACCCGAAGACGTTGGAAGACATCTTACACAGGGCGCACATCTTCATCATGGAAGAAGAGGAAAGATCCGAGAAAGACAGACGGTACGCGCTCACGAAACAGCCCGCCGCTAAGGATAAACAGTACACTCTTCCAAAGCAGCCCGTCAATACGGTCCAAACTCAGCAGTCCTGGTCCAACACTTGGGTTCGGTCGGACAAAGCAAAGGAGCCCGATGCCGAGTCGGCACCGTACTGCAATTTCCACAATCGATATGGAAATCATTCAACCGAAGAATGCCGACACTTACAGGAGTTCATGATGATGAAGTACAAAAAAGGGGAAGTTCCAGTCGAAGGAGCCTTCCAACCTTCGAATAGACCTCGCCGTAACGATAACGGAAGAAGGCGTAATTTCAAACCGAACAAGGCTACCGAACAGCCTAAAGATAAAACCGATGACGAGCAACCGAAACGAGATCGAGAAGAAAACGTAGAGGCTCAACAACCTCCGCAAGTTCGGAAACGTGTCAACATGATCATGGGCGCATTGGAAACATGCAACTATTCCATCCGAGCCCTAAAGTCGTACATCAAGGAAGCACTGGCCGCAAAACACACACACCAAACTACACCTTGCGGAATGCCGATCACCTTCTCTGAGGCCGACACAGAGGGACTTCATATGCCGCAGAAGGATCCGCTGGTCGTCGAAACACTCATCGGTGATGTTGTAGTCGGGCGAATCTTAATCGACACTGGGAGCTCGGTTAACGTGATTTTCAAGGATACGCTGAAAAACATGGACTTTCCGGACAGTCAGATCAGACCGAACATCGAACCACTCACCGGATTCTCAAGTGAGCAGACAATGACCACCGAAACGGTCAAACTCCCCATGTATACCGGAGGGATATGTCGGATGGTCAAATTCCTGGTACTGAACAAACCGGCAATCTACAATGTGATACTCGGCACACCATGGATATTCTCGATAAAAGCCGTCGTGTCAACATATCACCAATGCGTCAAATTCCCAACACCATACGGAGTTTTTACCCTTAAAGGCGACCAGGTGATGTCCCAGACATGTTTCATCAACGAATGCAAATTAAGGACTGCGCCCCGGACTTACGTGATCAAAAAGAACAAAATTCCGAACGATCCCGACCTGCCACGGCGCGAAACAATCGTTCAGGTCAATATCGACGACTTTAATCCAGAGATATGCGTAGGGATCGGAGCCGAGCTCGACGAAGACATCAAGACAGACTTGATTCAACTCCTCAAAAGAAACATTTCAACCTTCGCCTGGACAATTACGGACATGCCCGGAATCGATCCAAAGATAACGAGCCACGAGCTCAATATTGATTCCACCTTCAAACCGATCAAGCAAAAGCGACACAAGCTCGGACCCGAGAAGGCTCGAGCTGTTAACGACGAAGTGGAGAGACTACTTAGTGCCGGATCGATCACTGAAGTTCGGTACCCAGACTGGTTAGCGAACCCAGTCGTGGTAAAGAAGAAGAACGGAAAACGGAGAATCTTCGTTGACTTTACCGACCTGAACAAAGCATGCCCAAAGGATAGCTTCCCACTCCCACACATCGACATACTCGTCGAAGCTACCGCTGGTAACGAACTCCTCTCGTTCATGGACGCCTTCTCAGGCTATAATCAGATACTCATGCATCCAGACGATCGCGAGAAACCTCCTTCATTACCGACCGTGGTATATACTGCTACAAGGTCATGCCTTTCGGCCTAAAAAACGCCGGTGCAACTTACCAACGGCTCGTTAATCGGATGTTTGCCAGCCAGCTCGGCAAAACAATGGAAGTCTACATCGACGACATGCTCGTCAAGTCACTGATCGCCAAAGATCACGCCGGGCATCTCAACACTTGCTTCGACATCCTGAACGAGTACGGCATGAAACTTAACCCGACCAAATGCACGTTCGGCGTGACCTCGGGAGAATTCCTCGGGTATATCGTGACTCAAAGAGGGATCGAAGCCAATCCTAAACAGATCTCGGCAATCCTCGACATACCGTCACCGACAACAAAACGGGAAGTACAAAGGCTCACGGGACGTATCGCTGCACTCAATCGGTTCATCTCCCGATCTACCGACAAATGTCTCCCCTTCTACCAACTGTTACGCGGTAATAAAAGCCTCGAGTGGGATGACAAGTGCGAAGAAGCATTCAAACAGCTCAAGGAATACTTGTCAACCCCACCGGTTCTAGCAAAACCTGAAGATGGCGAGACCCTCTATCTCTAAATCGCAATATCGACCTCAGCAGTCAGCGGGGTGCTTGTCCGGGAAGACCGAGGCGAGCAGAAACCGATCTTCTATATCAGCAAGTCACTCGACGGTGCTGAAGGTCGGTATCCGACTCTCGAAAAATTGGCCCTCGCCGTTGTTATCTCAGCTCGAAAGCTACGCCCCTACTTCCAATCACACTCAGTCACCGTCTTAACCAATCAGCCACTTCGGACGATCCTACATAGTCCGAGCCAATCCGGCCGACTAGCTAAATGGGCTATTGAACTTAGCGAATACGACATCGACTACAAATGCCGAACGAGCATCAAGTCGCAAGTCTTTGCCGATTTCCTCATCGAGTTATCTCCAGAGTACGTCAACACCGATGTTGTAACCGCCGAGAAATGGATCTTTCACGTCGACGGATATGCATCCAACCGTGGCTCTGGAATAGGCATTCGCCTCAAATCCCCGACGGGAGAAATCCTAGAGCAATCGTTCCGCCTGGCATTCAACGCGTCAAACAACGAGGCAGAATACGAAGCGCTAATCGCCGGACTGCGTTTGGCCAAAGCCATCGGTGTAACGCGCATACATGCCTACTGCGACTCGCAGCTCGTCGCAAGCCAATTTAGCGGGGAGTATGACGCTAAGAATGATCGAATGGACGCATACCTCAAGCTCGTCAAACAACTCACTACAGAATTCGATTCGTTTGAATTAACCAAGATACCGCGAGGAGAAAATGCTCCAGCCGACGCACTCGTTGCCTTAGCGTCTAGCTCGGACCCTCATCTCAGACGAACGATCCCGGTCGAAAGCATATCAAAACCAAGCATCGAAAGCACGGAGCAATGTATTATCACAACTCGTAGAAGGGATTATGAGGAAACACCCGCAACCGAACCTATCTTACGTCGGCAAAAAAGAATTCCAACCGCCGAACCTGATCAGGACACCGAGCTTAAACAGGCCGCCGACATCGAAAACAACGATAACCCGCCACGAACCAATGAGTCCACCCAATCGGACAACGAAGCGGAAGAACAAACAGACGGCCTTCACGAGCCAATAAACCTCGAACAGTCTGACGAGCAGACGCCCACCGATTGGACGCTAGAGCTAAAAATGTACATTATCGATGGAGAGATTCCGGCGGACAGATGGGCCGCCCGACGACTTAAAATGCGGGCTGCTCGTTACATACTTATCAAAGATGGACTGTTTCGTTGGAGTGCGGCATGAATCCTTCTCAAATGTGTCTCAGGCGACGAGATCCAGGAAGTCATGAAAAAAATACACGAAGGCGACGGCGGTAATCACTCAGGTGGCCGATCTCTAGCCCTAAAAATCATGCGAGCAAGCTATTATTGGCCAAGCATGCAAGCAGACTGCGAGAAGTTCGTCGCAAAGTGTGACAAATGCCAACGACATGGCCCAATGATACACCTACCTACCGAGCTGCTAACAACTTCAACAGCCCCGTACCCATTCATGCGTTGTGGGATGGACATCATTGGCCCTTTCAGACGATCCACCACGCAGAAAAAATTCATCCTCGTCATGACGGATTACTTCACCAAGTGGGTAGAAGCCGAGGCATATCCCGTCATCCTCGCTTCAGACGTTCAAAAGTTCGTCTGGAAATTCATTATTTGCCGACACGGAGTTCTGTACGAGATTATCACCGATAACGGTCCCCAGTTCATATCAACAATATTCAACGACTTTTGTGCCAAGTGGAAAATTCGGCTAAGTTTCTCTACACCGAGATACCCACCGAGCAACGGCCAGGCCGAAGCAACCAACAAAACAATCATCTCCGGCCTCAAGAAATGGTTGGATACACATAAAGGGACATGGTCGAATAAACTCGACGAAGTCTTATGGTCATATCGCACGACCCCGAGATCCTCAACGGGACAATCCCCTTTCTACATGGCTTATGGTGTGTAAGCTCTATGCCCCGCCGAACTCACCATCCCAACTATCCGCCGAACTGTGCTTGTGCAAAACCCCGATATTAACAATGAGATAATGCTCGATAACCTCGACAATCTCGAAGAGCAACGCCATCAAGCCTCACTTCGGATTTAGAATTATCAAAACTTAGCGGCACGGTACTACAACAAGAAGGTCCGCGGACGTCACTTCACTGACGGTGACCTTGTTCTGAGAAAAGTTTTCGAAGGCACCGAAGAAAAGAATGCCGGCAAGCTCGGCACAAACTGGGAAGGACCTTATCAGGTCATGAGGGTAGTCAAACCGGGCGTCTACGAGCTCATGAAGCTAGACGGAACCCCCATTCCCCGTTCGTATAATTCAATGAACCTCAAACGCTACTACATCTAGGCCAGCTTTCTAGCGCAAAAAAAAAAAAAAAAAAAAAAAGAGATCACCGAGCTACTACCCATGTGCTCGATTCCAATATGTAATATGAACTACGAATGGCTTGATCCTTCTTTCGAAGGTACGTAGGCAGCCCTCACAAGGCGCATCTATAACATTTATAAAATTTTATTATGCAAAGGCATTTTAACCGAACTTCAACAGTTCGTATTTTCAAGCCAAACTTTATGTTTGCCGAACTCCAACAGTTCGTATCTTAAGCCAAACTTCATGTTTGCCGAACTCCAACAGTTCAAATTTTTAAGTCAAACTTTACGTTTGCCGAACTCCAACAGTTCGTATTTTTAAGTCAAACTTTACATTTGCCGAACTCCAACAGTTCGTATTTTTAAGTCAAACTTACGTTTGCCGAACTCCAACAGTTTGAATTCTTAAGTCAACCTTTACGTTTGCCTAACTCCAACAGTTCGAATTTTTAAGTCAAACTTTACGTTTGCCGAACTCCAACAGTTCGAATTTTTAAGTCAAACTTTACGTTTGCCGAACTCCAACAGTTCGAATTTTTAAAGTCAAACTTACGTTTGCCGAACTCCAACAGTTCAAATTCTTAAGTCAAACTTTACGTTTGCCGAACTCCAACAGTTCGTATTTTTAAGTCAAACTTTCTGTTTGCCGAACTACAACAGTTCGTACCTTTGACCACAACGGTCTCCATATCAACGTCCTGGCCAGACGATCAAATAAGCCGAGCTTAGCTCGCACGCATCCTCATGGTGCAATGGATAACACACTTTCCACAATCAAAGCCGAGACCAGTCTCGCATCAACTTCTCAGATTATCCGAGCAAAATAAGCCGAGTCCGTCTTGCACACTCGGATTCAATCTGAGAAACCTAGAGCATATTAAGATGAGTTGTTAACGTACTCTTAAAGTTAAACTCTAGGGTCAAGCCGAACGTCTCTCCTCGTAAATTTAAAGCCGATTTCTCAACAGTCGCAAAATTAGTAAGCCGATTTCTCAACAATCGCAAAACCATTAAGCCGGTTTCTCAACAATCGCAAAACCAATAAGCTGATCTACAATATGGATTGCCGACCTCGAACAGGTTCAGTCAAACTTGTCCTCTTCACCCGGCTAAGACCGTACTGTTTACGGCACCACTATGAACGACAAGTTTGAGAAGTTCGTATAAAGTACGACTTCAAATATATCTAAAGCACGATTCAGAAAACAACTAAGTATAAAAAGTCAAAATTCATTTCAAAAGCCCCTCGGGCAAAACGGATACCGGACTTTAAAAACCCTCCGGTCCAAGAGGTCAAGTTATAAGCCCCATCGGGCAGAAGAAAATAGAGATTACAAAAAGATAAAAAAAAAAAAAAAGAGGAGATAGCGACTTAAACGCCTTGCTTCCGCATCGCATCAGCTTGCTCCGCCGACATCGAAGCTCGGTTAGATCCGAACTCATCAAGACCTGGCGGGACTTCGTTACCCGGCGAAGTTGAAATTTCTGGATGCACCGGATCAGTAAAAGGCGAGACGACTAAATCCGCATCTTCCAGCTCGCGGAGATCGATCGCCGCATACTTAGCCGACTTCTCAGCCTTGAGCTTCTCAAGCTTCTCAATGCGAGACGGCGGAACGATTATACCGTGCTTCGTCCTTAGGCTCTCACAAAAACTGAGGATCCCGTGGATCTGATTCACGGCGAGGAACGGCTTCTTTGCCTGGTCAACCGCTGCCAGATGATCCTTGACCTTTTGGAGCCGAACCTGACACTTCTCAGTGACCGCCTTCCTCTTCGAGATCTGCTTGGTACGGCCGGCCCTCAGTCGCGAAGTCTCCACGAACAGCTTCACAGAGAGCGCGTCCTTTTCCAACTCCAACTCGGCTTTGGACCTCTTCAGTGCGGCAATCTCTCGAGTCAGCTCGGTCACCGCGCGGTCGCCCGCCTCCACCCTATCCTCAGACACGCGGAGATCTTTGCGGAGTTCCACAACTTGAACCCTCGCCTCAAGAGCCTTACGGCGAGAGTCTCCGAGCTCGCGGTCATAAGATCCGACGATCTCGTTCGTCTGGGCGACCATCTGTCAAAGCAACGAACATCAAAATCAAGGACTAAAAGGAAGGAGGAATGAACTCGAAAAGGGGTATTTACCTCAGAAATGGTCTGGGCCAGTTTCTTGAAGGCCTCATACTTCTAAAGGCAATCGACCGGAGGGAGAAAACTCGAGCCGAATCTCACTCGCCGATACGTCTCGGCATAGTCCCATGAGTCGGCCTCCGTCTCTGACGCCCGATGCCTTTTCGGAACAGGAGAATCGTCTGATAGGATCACCGTATCCTCTTCAGCACACTGGGGTTCAGTACCCCCCTCACCGCCTTCAGAACGTTGGGGTTCGGTGTTCCCTTCACCACCTTCAGCACGTGGGGGTTCGGTATTCCCTCCGCCTTCGGAAGGTCCAGCACCCTTAGTGCTAGGCTCAGCTGTTTGGTTGGCCGCTTGCCGAGCCCCCCTTTTTGTTTTCTTTTTTCTCTTCTTCTCAGCCGGAAGAGAAGTACTTTTTCAGCAGGGACCTGTTCCCCGGCAGGAACATCACCTACACCGACCTCTTCATCGTTAACTGGAGCTTCTGGATTCACCTGTCCAGCTACCAAAGGGATCTCCACATCCACTTCATCGCCATCAAAGTCGGCGGAAAGATCGGGAATATCATCGAACTTCATCTTCCTACGACGTGATGGATTTGCTGTAAAATGATATTGATAAATAAAAAAGAAAAGAAGAAAGGGAAACCACCGAACTGAGAAAAATCTACCGAAATTCACCTCTAAGGGCTCTTTTCGCTTTCAAGTCAAGCTTCTCTTGGTAGGCTTCAGGCCACCGAACTTTACCCGCCTCGCTAAATTGCTTCGCGTGGACGAAAGTGAACCCCGGCGTGGTGATAAGAAAACCCGGTGTGTGACGATCTGAAAAGAAAAAGAAAAAATATAACTTAGGTGAAATAGAGAACTAGGAAGAAATTGGGAATAAATATCTACCGATAGGTGTCCTCCACTGAGTTCGGTAACTCCCATCCGGACGCTCAACGGAAGATTCGTCAATCTTCACAAAGAAGTATCGGGCGTTCCAGTTGTTAACCTTGCTCGGTTTATTCCCGGTAACAAGATCGGCTTCTGGCTTCGCATTAGCCGATAAATACCAAGGTTTCGCCTTCGACAGATTTATCCGAAACAACCTCTCAAAAATCTTGGCTGTAATGGGAATGCCACAATCTTCCCCAAGGGTAAGAGACCCATGATATTTATTACCGTGGCCGGCATAAGCTGCGAAATCGCGACGTGTCGCCTCTTGCAATACTTGTAAAAAAGTTCCGGGATCGGAAATTGGAGTCCACAACTCCTAAAAAACTCCTCGTAAACACACATGTAGCCGGGAGGAGCGTCCCACGGACGATCGGTAGCCTTCGGAACCTTGAAGAGCAAGCCGTTTGGTGCGCTGCACCTCTCCAAAGTGACTTGGATCGTCTCTGCAGTCGATCGAGACGGCCCAATGTTCGCAGGTTTTTCAACCACCCGCCTGGCACACAACACAGGTTCATCACCCCCTATATCCGGACACGCCGCATCCTCGCCTTCTGTGATCCGAGCTGCAAATTCAGCATCGTCAATCTCTTCTTCAAACCGATATTCATCAACGAGACGAGGAACTTCAACGGCCACCCTCGGATTACTCGGTCCGGCATCAGAACGATGAGAGTCACGACCGGTTGACTCTTGCCAAACATCATCTGAACCCGAATTAGAGCCACCAACGAACGGTTTAAGATCTGGGGAGTTCGGCGGCGAAGCTCGGTCACTAACATGAGACGAAGAAGCCCTTGAATCCATCTCGATCGGAAGAAAGGATTGATGAAGAACAACTTAAAAACTGATGAAGAACAGTTGAAGATCGGCCGGAAAATTCGAAAATCTTCAAGCAGATCGGAGAAATCACGGCGGAGAAGACGATCGGAGAACGGAAAGGAAATAAATTCTAGAGAGAAGGGAGAGCGTTTAGAGAGAGAAAGTACCTTTTTCTTTTCGGAAGCGAAGCAGAAGTGAAGAAAGAGTCGAAGTTCTCCCGATATTTATCGAAGAAAAAGCAATGATGACGATTCCTCGAAATCCGCGACCGAAGAAGACGAATCGACACGCGACTCTTCGAGTTCCACGGCTACAGGAGATGAAACGAGACCCTCTTTTCGAGAAAAATCTATCGAAATCGAACGTTCGGGATCGATACCGAGATCCACGAATCAAATCTTCCGAACTTGCGAACAATCACGAATCAATCTACCAAACTCGAAAGTTCGTAAAAATCGACTCAACCGTGAGCATCCCGAATTTGCCGAACTCAAAATGGAATCTGATCAGATCGTACCGATCTCAGTTTTTAACTGAGCTAAAGAATACTCCCTGGAAATTCACCGAACTCATAAACTCCCTCGCCGAACTGAGGGGGGGACCAATTGTTAGAGGGGGGATTATCACCCCCTGGTTTAACTCGGTTCGAACCGAGACCGGTTCAATCAAGACCGGTTTACGATGGTTCGGATCAAGGACGGATCAGCCCGAAAACATTGGGCCGAGCTCGGAATCTCGCTAAAAGCCCATCTCGGCTACCGATCTAAGCCCGGCGCAAGCCCAGTCCGTTACAACATAATGAAAACCGGAATATTTCCCTTTCGTACCGATCTCAGAAAAGGAAATATTCTCTTCGATCAAATCTTCGAGATATCAGGAAGATATCCTTATCTCAGAGAAAAAACCGGGAGATTTCCTTCTCCCAATCGAACAAGGAAAAGGAAATCTTCTCCTTTCAAACCGCCTCAAGACATTATAAATAGGGAGGAAGGCTCATTCACCAAGGGGGGACAACTTCCGCAGAGACCAGAGAATACGAGAGAGCTCCTTTACCGATCTCAAGATCTTCTGTCTTTGCCATCTTACTAAAACTCTGTTGTAACGCCGACTCTTAATCAATAAACGAGATTCCGATTAAAGTACTGTTTTACCCCTTTTGTGTGATTTACGGATCAACACTTAGAGGTTAGTAAATCGAATCTAGAACAAAATTTTTCTTTTTAATTTTCGTTTTTGTTTATCTTCGTTTCAAGCTTTGAAACATGAACTCGCCTCCGGAGCGAGATGACTACTACGAGCAAGGTTGCTACGACCCATCTTGTGGTCACTACTATTACGACTCACACACCAACTGTGACTCGTTCTATATGGATCGGAAACCGGCCCCGACCATATACTCTCAAGGACGCTACGAGCCTCTTTGTTCCTGAGACGAGCCTTTTGCGTCTCCGTTCGCCAAAACTCAACAAAACCATCACCATCAACCCCGTGAATTCTCATACCATCACATTTTCAACTCAAACATTAGCATGCGTTTGGAGTGACTCAACGTGATGCTAAATCAATACCTTGATTGTCAAGTGGTAACTGAAGCGGCCATGAACAAGAAGCTAGACACAATCTAACAATAAGTTCGATAATCTTGTTGCCCACGCCATCATACTCGAAGAACAAACTCTGAAAGGCGCTGCTACTATCAAAGAAAGGACGAAAACCATGGAGGAGGAGCAAACAAAGAAAAAATACGACATCATTCAAAACTCCATGGAGATTCGCGATTCAAAGTAAGAAATCAAGGAGACTAGCGAGTTTGCCTCTTGGTGCAGAGAGAAGACTGATGATGAACTTCAAGAAATCAAATATCGCATCGGCATACTCGAATACAGAGCTAAAGAAACCGATGCTACGGTGAGTCACCTATCCGACGCTAAAAAGACGATGGAAACTTGTTTGGAGAAACTTTCTAAAAATCATGAGTAGCATCATACATCACTTATTTTTCCTGCCCCTGGCCTAGAAGAGAACCCAAATGACTCACTAGAACAAGAAAACACCAAAGGAAATGAAGAAAACGACGAACCGAACAAATCTCCACAGATTTCCCTCACCGAGGTCGCAAGCCCTCCAGCCGCGGCTAGCTGCCCTTTCGCCTCAGGTGCGTTCTCCCGACCCGCGGATGACCTGCATTCCACCGCGGCTCCACCTCCTGGACCCGCGGTCAGCTCATGGTCGTTTCTCTTTGGACCCCTCGAGTCACGTTCACCTTCCTTCGAGCAAGCTGCCTTCTCCATCGATACTCAAGCTTTAGATGAGCCCTCAAGAAACTTGGAACCTGTCTTTTATGCACCATGTAAGGTGATTCAAGTTCAACATGAAGCCTCATCCTCTTCATCAACAACACTTCAAAGGAGCCCGCCAAGGAAGATCTATATGCCTTATATCGATTCTTACCATTGCTTTGACACCACAGACTCTTATTGTGAGTCTTACGCGGCCTTTGAACCAACAACTCCTAGAAGTCCAATACCCGAGGAGCCAAAGACCCAAAACATCTCCCGAGAAAGATTGATCAAATTTAACAACTTCATGAAATCGATCCCGATGTTCGTACCTTTCCCGGACGTTTGGGAAAGAGGTTGTCTACAAGATTTCTTCTGCTACAGCAAGGAGAGTAGAGAAGATATTCGTACGTACTTCATGAGAGCAAGGCATTCATCTACACCATATGGTATGTCTTATGCTATTCGTATATTTCATCCCGAGAAACACAAAAGTTACCCGAACAAGATTAGCCGGGAAAAATTAGAGGAATTCCTAGTAACATGCTCTTTCATAATTTGGTGCTAGACTAGGCGGTAGCTAGAGTTTCTGTTAATGCGAAATTCCCAGAGGTATTTAGATCGTAGAGATTCTTTAGGATGGAATATACTAGCTCTATTATACTTGGACTTTAACTTGACTTAATTTTCTCATCATAGGTTTCGGCAAAGATAACGAATCATACATTCATGACGTTCTTTTACCTTTTATCACTCTTTATCGTACCTAAAAGGCAAGTTCATCTTTAGCTGGTACGCCACCCGAAACTTAACCATTGTGTAAACCTCATGCATTCTCTCTTTGTGTTTTATGTGCAGATATGTGCAAAAACGTCGGAGAGAGAGGAAAGACACACTTTCTAGTCACTAAAGACGGAGATTATACGCGATCGGTGGAGACAAATTCAAGAAAGACGAGAGCTTGGTTATGCCTTGGAAAAACTCAAAATCATGGTAAATTTTCGTGCCCCTAAGACTATATCTCAATAAAAAGAGTTTCCCCTTTCCCAAAAAAAAATATCAAAAATAATCAAAAGGGAAAGGAAATTAGAGCCTAAAAAGAGTCTAGGTTGGCCGAAATACTTAAGAGGCATCCATGGTTCGTTTATTAGAAGTCTGTCATTCCGAACCCATAGAAAATTTCAAATCTGGGAGAATGACAGAAAACTTCTGTTTTTGGAGAAAGGAGGAAGTGCAACATTTTTACACAAGAAGATGTGACTAGAAGCTGTGGTTCTCAATAGGTCCATCCTCTCTTGCTGTTTTATATAATATATAGCATCCTCCGGTGAAATTACGGTAACCCGAAACATTTTTAACCTCACCTCTAAATGCCTTTAATATCGAGCCTCGATTTTCTTGGTTTGATCCTTTTGATGAGAATTTCACATTTCCACTTAATGAATTTAGAGAACTAGTTGACCTGAATTTTGGATTTTGAAAGTTAATATTTCGTATGATAGATACTGTGGACTAGTGTTACGAAAACTTCTTGTAAGAATTTTCTAGGCTAGGTTGCGATTGATGTAGTTCGATGGTGATGGTTTAGAAGGACGGTTTCCAAGATTTCTAGTTCCCTATGATTTTTGTTTGATCTTTTCGAAATTTGGTTTTGTTTTGTTTGAGGACAAACAAAATCCAAGTCTGGGGGAGTTAATAGCACCGTATTTTTACCCGTTTTAATACCTATTTTAGAACACTTTAATAAGTGTTTCATTCGCTTTTATATGTTTTTATTACGAGTTTCGCATATTTTTAGTTTCAAAACTCTTTTCAGGTTACTTAGGCAAAAGCCTTGCAAATTGGAGAAAACCCAGATTTTCAGCTCAGAGTCAAACCGTCATAAGTTCAACTGCCAAAGAAGTTCTTCTCACCGTCTGATCCAGCCAAATTTTGAAGATTTTCAAGAAGGACCAGCTACCTTTCCATTCCAACTTATTCGAGGACGATCCAATGGTTCAATCAAAAGATACATCAAGATCAAGACGTCCCAGTTCACCTCAGGCATAAGCTCCTCACCTGCGACCAAGAGACAGATTTTCGCGGCCAGGAGACCTTCACCCGCGGCCAAGGTTTGTTTTGCCGCGGCCAGAGACCATGGACCCGCGGCCAAGCCATTTTCGTCCCAAAAGCCCATTTGCAAGGCCAGTTCAATTCCCGTCAAGGAGAATCCCTAAAGACCTACTAAAACAGAGCTCAATACCTATAAATATGTGTTTTAGAGACCAAAAACTTGTGTGCTTTCTTTTACACCATTTTAGTATAGTTTCGTTCTTACTTTTTGCTCTTTACCTTTTTCTCTTTACTTTTTGTTCGATACTCTTTGAGATTGGTGAAGAGGTTTTTTCCGGACTTAGTTCTTAAAATCGAGAACCCTCTTCCGTCAATCTGATGTTTTAATTTAATCATGTCTTTTATTTCTATTATGTGTGAGTAGTTTAATCGTTGGGTTTAAAGGGATTATCGAGGGCAATTCTATGTTTGATAAGGATTTCACAAGGTAAAACCCTAGCCGAATTCTAGAGCTCTTTCTTATAGATCGTTGTTAATGCATGAATCTAGTGTCATGAACTAGAGGTTGATTCCTAGGTGTTAAAGAACCACCAAAAGCGATGAATCTAAACACCGAATCGTTCATCTATAAGAGCATGTCGCGTCGTAAGATATAAAAGTATACTTACGAAGTGCCGTGAACTAATAAGAACGAGCGCGAACAGCAAGATTTTATGCGTGGCCAAGCTACTGGTTGAGTATATAGATTTTTTGTGCGTAGGATGTACGATAATAGGCTACGCCGTTTATTCTGTTCAATTCGTGGAGTTAAAATCTAGAATCGTATTACTAAGAGCTTAGGGGCCGTTTTTGAATCGAACATAGCCTAAGAAATCCTTGTCGACCCAACACCGTTTTATTATTGTTTACAAATCGTTTTTCCCTTTTAGTTTATGCCATCGATTTTCATACCTAGTTTTACAAGAAAATTTCCGTTTTTCATTCTTTACAATCTTCGTTACAAAAACCTATAAAAATTTATTCTCGTTCTAGACTTCTTTGCTAATTCTCTGTCTAAGGTCTCACAGAAAAGCATTCATTCCCTGTGGATCGATACCTTAAGTAATACAACGTTAGGTTTATAAATTTAAAACCTGAAGTTTCGGAGAACAATCCGATCGCATCAATCCTGCGGGCAAAGATTTCAACCAATCGTGAGCTTTATCGGCTAAAGAAAAAGGAAAAGCTTACATTTTAAGTAATCGGCGTTCCGCATATCTCCTCGAACAACTCGATGTGCTCCATCGCGTGCTCGGTTTCAACTCCATGAAACTGATTTTGCTTTACCAAAGCAATGATTTGAGGCTTTATCTCATAGTTGTTCGTATGAGGCAGAGGAACTTGTATCGCGGCTCGGTTTTGATAGTGTTGATACGGTGCATCAAAATCAGAAATCAAAATCAGCAATGATGCGGTTACGCGCTTGTCTCCTTTTAGGATTAGGGGGTAAGGCAGGACGGTTGGCGTTCTTGCCATTAGGAGGAATCGGTGGGTTCACTTAAGCATTGTTCCTCGGGGCATCACAATCAACAGAAAGTTGTCGTCTCGAATTTTTAGCATTTTGGTTTTCATTTTTTTTTGGATCGAGAAGTGGCTGGTCATTAGCACCATGGACAGCCTCTCGGTCATCTTCGTGGTCTGCATCATCACGGTCATTCTCGTGATCAAGGTGATCACGGTTTAGTTGATTTTCCAGATGGTCGTTTTCGGCCATCCTTAGCTTTCTTTTGAGTCTTCAGAGTTATTTCTTGTGTCAGTCGATATCTTCTAGTTGCGGTACGGTTTCTCTAGGAGTTCTCCTAGTGTTCATGCACCTAAAAAAAAAGACAAAGATAAAGGAGAATGTCAAAACAGCAACAAGAGCTTGAGAATCAAAATTGTCTATAACATAAATTAGAATACAAAATCAAACAAGCAATATCAATCCTCGGTGGCGACGGCGCCAAAAACTTGATGCATCGGGATTGCTCCATCTAGGCTGCAAGTGCACAGCAAACACATTAGTATTTAGGGATCAAATCCACGGGGGTGAACATTGTCGAATTCTATTAATTTCTAAGTTGTGTCTAGACCTATTCGGTTTTTAGGGTTTTGTTTGTCACGATTGTAGCTAGAAAATTAAACTAAATTAAGCAATGAAATAATTAAAACGAGGTTGTAAACAATTTAACAAAGTGTTGGGAAATCGGGAATTCTCTAGGGTTCATGGCCGATTTTTCATAAAGAATTTGCTAGGATTTCTAAAGCGACTTTTTGTCGTCTTTTGGATTCTTGAACTTGGAACACAGACACTGTGTGTAGCCAACTTTTGCACATCCTACACATCAATAACTTTAGTACTCGACCAATATCTTTCATCTCCGGCCGTGCAAAAAGTTATGATGATACGCAAAGGTCGTTAACGCTCACAATCCCTCTACAAGTATACTTTCGTATCTTGTAACGATCTTGCTCGTCTACCCTAGGTCAAGCATATGGATCCAGTACTTTCGTAGTTTTAAAAATACCTAAGTTTAATTGCAAAGTGGTCAATCAAGCAACAACGCATTAATAAAAAAGATAGAACGAAGAACCCTAATCGGTATCCTAGTCTAAAAACTTAATGAATAATCGAACCATGAGAGCCCTTTTGAAACCCTATACCCAACAAGAGAACTACTCAATCATAACTGAGATAAACATAATCAATAATTGAAAAAAAGTAGTAAGAAAAAGGGATGAAGAAAGACTTCTCTATCGAAGAACACGAGTCGAGAATTCTTGCTCCAAACTGAAAAACAAGAGTAAAAGTTTATAGGGATTTGTCTCTGCCTTAAAGTGTGAAAAGAATTGATAAGGTTCTCTCTAAGAGGCCTAAAAACAAGTATTTATATTTTTCACTTCGTTGTAGACGTTTAGGGTTTGATGTGAAAAGACGGAATTGGCCTCGGGAGTAAAACAAAGTCGATTTGGTCGCAGCAGGGAGTGGCTGGTCTACAAGAAAAGTTGTCTATTCCTAGAATTTTGCCACAATCTTTTCGTGGTAATTATTTTTTACAAAAAAATTATAACAAATTTGCCACATATAACGATTTTTAAAATAGTATTTCATTTTGTGTCAAATTCATGTCAAATTTGCCACGTTGACAAACATTGTGGCACATGTCAATATTTGCCACAAATTATTATAATTTTTTCTAGTCAAATTTGCCAGGACACAATAAACGTGAGAAATTATGGCAAATTTACCACAAATTTATGGCCTTCATAATTCGTAACAATTTTCTATGAGATAACCATGGATTTGTTACAAATTTAATGAGATAACCACAGATTTGCCACAAATTTATCCGTGGCTATACGGAAATATAAACCCTAAACTCTAAATCCCAAACACAAACCCTAACTCTCTAAACCTTAATCATAAATTCTAAATCTTAAATTGTAAACTAGATCTTACACATACACATCAAATAATATATAAAAAATCTAACAATTACAAAAATTTGAATTATAGACATTTTATACATCATAAATTCTAAACTCCAACCACAAACCCTTAACCCTAAACCCTTATAAACCTCTAATCCCTTAATCATAAACTATAAATCTTAAATTGTAAACTTCTTACACATAAATATGAAATATTATACAAACAAAATCAACACTTACAATTTTTTAAATATAATTATTTTATAGATCCTAAATTGTAAACCCCAAACAAAAACCCTTAACCTAAACCTTAACCCTTAATCATAAACTATAAATCTTAAAGTGTGAACTTTTACACATAAACATCAAATAATGTACAAAAAATCCAACACTTACAAATAATATATAAATAACATTTTATCTGAAAATTGATAAATTTAACTGATACCTATTAACATTTTCAGATTGATTTTCTTTGCTTCTAACAGTCACAAAGAAAAAAAAATCAATTTTTTTTCAAAAAATCCAACGGCTATGAACAGTAATTGCAATCTATAAATACACTCATTCATTCATCTCAAACATTTCATCTTCTCTAAAATATTTCTCAAATAATTATATAAACCCAAACCCATAAAACTCAACGCCGCACACGTGGAGGTAAGTAATAAGTCTGTTTTTTTTGTTAAACACATTTAATAGTTTCAAAACGCAAAACGTTTTGGTGAGTAGTGTGAATACTATATATTTTATTGAAAATTAGTGAGGAGTTTTGTTGCGAGTGATATCAAGGGTTTTATAAAGAAGATTGAGTCTTCAAATTTGAGAATGTCTATAGCTTTTCTTTATGGATGCTCTGCTCATGCTTTTTTCACTTATTGATATATTAATCGATGATGATCTTACTCTTTGGAAAGCTTTGTTTACATAATGGTTCTAGTTCTAAGTCAAAATTTTCACATTTCATTTCAGAAAGCTACCACTAAAAAAAAATCTGTAAAGGACAGCAATGAGGCCTCAAGGAGAGCCATAAACGTGCTGTTACAGATTAATGGTATTGATCATGTTTTTTTTTTTTTTTTTTTTTTTTTTTTTTTTTTTTGTATTGATCATGTTACTTTCATGCTAATTACTCCTATTGCACGTTCAGATGGATCTTCATCCACCGCAGCTCACACAGTGTCAAAGATCTATCAAACCATAATCTCCTAGGCATCTTTGAGTATAACTAATGAAGATTTCTATGTTTTAATTCAGCCTTTTGGAATATTATTAGTATCTCTATAACAACTTTTGTCAAATGTAATATATAATGTTTTTCAAATTATTAGTATTTTTAATGACTTTTGTTGCAATCATGTATTTATTATATCAGTGTTTTATAATTAGTGATTATTAAAACTAATAATAATATTTTTTTGCAACATTTACATTAATTGCCATAATGACTCAATGACAATTTGTGGCAAATTGCCACTAATGTGTTATGACAAATTGTAGCAACTTGTAGCGATATATAAAAACATTTTCAACTTACTAACAATAATTTTTTGTTAAAGAAATTATTACAATAATTACGTCTTTAACACAATCCTTGCCAAATTCATTGTATTTTAAAGTAAAAACAAATAACTAAAACAAGTCTAAATTCATGCTATTCATATATCTAAAATATATCTACGAAAAACGAGAAGACAAAATTAACTTAAAACATTTAATATATATAAAGAAAACAAATATAAATAGCCACTCAATGGTTGATATTCTATTCATATAACAAATTCTATCTAAATTCAAAGTTATGTTAAATTGTTCTTTTAAATAAGTGAAAAAATTTTTAAGAGAAATTGATCAAAATAGCACTAAATAAAGTTTTGTTGACCAATCTAGCACCAGTTGTGAGAACTCACAAACATAGCATTATTTATGTAATACAAATACATTTTCACCCTCACTTAATTATGTTAAAAAACAAAATTAACAAAAAAAAAAAACAACTTCGTCGTCATCGTCACTATTCCTTGATGAAATTGATTTCAAGTTTACCTTTCTCCATGTGATCATCGTGAAAGGAAATCGATCTTAAATGATGAATGTCTTCGATTACAGTCCCCACGATCGCAATCGGATCCGACCATCACTTGATGCCTATTCTAATTCTGGGAACTGCCGCGTCTCCGCCGCTGGAACCGACAGTGCTTGAAGCTATCAGGAGCCTCTCGGGGAAGTTCTAGCGGAGACCGTTTCTCTCGGCTTAATTCGATCTCAATCCGAACTCTTCATCACTTCGAAGCTTTGGTGCGCCAACGCTCATGGCGGCGATTGAAGTAAGATTCATGTTCCTTTTGACTAAGAAACAATTTCAGATGAGATTCAGGAAATATATAAGGAAAAAAATGCACGAGATTGCAGGATGTTTGGAGAACTTGAAATTATCTCATTGTTAGAGACTTTATTATTAGGTTTATGTATAGGAGGGATAGAAATCTGATAGTTAGAATTCTCATATTGAAATAAAAGATTTGACTAAATCTGTTTCTTTTATTTCTTTTTTTGGTTAGAAACACACTCTGAATCAAGATTATCAATCTCGAATATAGTATCAATAATTCTGGGTTAGAATTAAGTAAACCAGACTTGGTAAATTGTTTGTAGCTCATATTAGGCATGGATAAAAATTAAATGCTTCGTGGTTGGTTGACTATGTAAGGAGAAACATAGTCTTAGCTTGGAAACTTTGTCTCTCATTTACTTAATGTAAATTATCTCTTTGACACATCATGTTTTGCACAAATCTTAAGCTTGATTATCTTGATTACTACCTGATTCATTTGCCGGTTAGCTCAAAACCTGGTAAATATAAGTTTCCAATTGAAGAAGATGATTTTTTTCCAATGGATTATGAAGCAGTTTGGTCAGCGATGATACTAAAATGGTTTTTCCCAGGCCCAGTTGAAATTAACTTATTGCTCCCAAGTCTTTTTCGGGATGGAAGAACACACAAGGCCAGAAAATTCATGGAGGAACAAGCTAGAACCATGGTTTTCATTGTTTCTTATTGCAGTTCCAACTATGTAAAGATGGGAGAACAAGCTATAACCAAACTAGAGGAGCAAAAGGTTTGTTAGCTGCATTATCTTCATTCGATTTCATTCGCTGTAGTGTTTACCCACACATTTATCTTTGTGGTGTCCTCTTTTGGCCAGGACTGGTTTGTTTCACATATGAGCAATGAAAATGGAAAACATGGACATGTTTGTTCTTCTATGAGTCCTTATATGCTTATTTCATTACAATAATATCTACGTAGTAACTAAGGTTTAGGATTCTTATCCCTTTCTTATTGGTGCTTGATATTTAGAAAGAAGAAACAAAGAAAAACATGATGGAACTATCAAATTCTGCTAGAGCAAGGTTGATCAAGCAAAAAAGATGAGATCCAATCTTATGCAGGAAGATGAAGATGATGGAAATGAGCAAGAGTCTGGTTATTTTGGGTTCCACCATAAAAAAGTATACTAATTCAATTATCTGTAAATATTTAGAAAGTCGTCCAACTCATTTAGGAAGGTCTTCCTAAATCGTATAAATAAGAGAAATTTTGTTTTCATTTATACAACAACTCGAATTTAAGAAGCTGTCCTACACATTTAGAAATGCTTTCTTAAAACGTATAAATGAAAATTTAGGAAACTCTTTCTAATATGTATAAATGAGAACTTTTTGTATATGTTTATACATAAATGAAGTCGTCATATACATTAGGAAAACCTTCATGAAACGTACATGTCTCCCATTTGGTGAATATTGGCAGCAATACAAATGACTGAAGATTCATGAAAGCCTTCCTAAAATATTTGAAATCATTCCTGAAATTTTTTAAAACCTTTCTAAATCGTTAAGAATAACTTTGTTTCATGTTAAAAGCATCATTACTTGTATTCAAACATTACAATTTATCATGGCATGAAGCCAATAACTTTCTTATTAGTGTAAAGTTTATTATTAAGGTTTCTTAACGATTCAGAAAAGTCTTCCTATAATGATAAAAATACTCCCTGAATTTTTTAAAAAGCTTCATAAATCGTTAAGAGCAACATTGTTGCAGGTTAATATCATCATTACTTGCACTCAAACATTAAAATTCATCGTGACATTAAGCCATATAACATTACAATCCAAAACAATAACACATTTGTTCTGATGCTTCATTTACGCATGGAAATCAACATAAAATATCGTTCTTTTAATATAGTTTTCTGTTTTTGTTCATTTCGGAAGACTTTCCGAAATACGTTATATATGTTCTTAAATATGTTTCATTTTCAAGAAATGATCAGTTTTCATCATTTGAATCTTTCTTTATTTCTTTGTGTAAACAAAACAACAACACATTTGTTCTGATGCTTCATTTACGCATGGAAATCAACATGAAATATCGTTTTCTGTTTTTGTTCATTTAGGAAGTCTTTCCGAAATACGTTATATATGTTCCTAAATACGATTCATTTTCAAGAAATGATCATTTTTCATCATTTATTCATTTAGGAATTCATTTAGGAAGTCTTTCCGAAACACGTTATATATGTTCCTAAATACGATTCATTTTCACGAAATGATCATTTTTCATCATTTGTTCATTTAGGAAGTTTTTTCGAAATACGTTATATATGTTCCTAAATGGAAATCAAGATAATAAAGATGCAGATGGCATAAAACTACAATATTACTATTTTTTTGTTCATTGGGAAGACTTTTTTTTATATAGTGTTTTGTTCATTTCGGAAGACTTTCCGAAATAAGTTATATATGTTCCTAAATACATTTTATTTTCAAGAAATGATTAGTTTTCATCATTTGTATCTTTCTTTATTTCTTTGTGTATCCAAAACAATAACACATTTGTTCTGATGCTTCATTTACACATGGAAATCAACATGAAATATCGTTTTTTATATAGTTTTCTATTTTTGTTCATTTAAGATATCTTTCCGAAATACGTTATATATGTTCCTAAATACGTTTTATTTTCAAGAAAGGATCATATTTCATCATTTGAATCTTTCTTTATTTCTTTGTGTAAACAAAACAACAACACATTTGTTCTGATGCTTCATTTACTCATGGAAATCAACAGGAAATATCATTTTCTGTTTTTGTTCATTTCGGAAGACCTTCTGAAATACGTTATATATGTTCCTAAATACGTTTTATTTTCAAGAAATGATCAGTTTTCATTCCTGAATATAGTTACTAGTTGTGTGAAAGTTTAGGTCAAATTCTAGAGAGCGAGAGAATGTTATGGGTTTTTCTTAACCTCTTTTTCTTTCCCTCATCACTCTGTTTGATCAAATCCTGGATATAGATGTTCTGAGTTTTTAAGATTCACCAATAGAGCTTGAATGATTAATTTTCCAAAAGCAATTCCTGAGTATAGTTATTAGTTATGTGAAAGTGTAGGGATTCATCAAGAGTCTTATCTAGATCTAGAGAGAGTAATTTTCAAGAAATGATCAGTTTTCATCATTTTGAATCTTTCTTTATTTCTTTGTGTAGACAAAACAACAACACGTTTGTTCTGATGCTTCATTTACGCATGGAAATCAACAGAAAATATCGTTTTTTGTTTTTGTTCATTTCAGAAGACTTTCCGAAATACGTTATATATGTTCCTAAATACGTTTCATTTTCAAGAAATGATCAATTTTCATCATTTGTTCATTTAGAAAGTCTTTCCGAAATACGTTATATATGTTCCTAAATGCGATTCATTATCAAGAAATGATCATTTTTCATCATTTGTTCATTTAGGAAGTCTTTCCGAAATACGTTATATATGTTCCTAAATACGATTCATTTTCAAGAAATGATCATTTTTCATCATTTGTTCATTTAGGAAGTATTTCCGAAATATGTTATATATGTTCCTAAATACGTTTCATTTTTAAGAAAGGATCAATTTTCATCATTTGAATCTTTTATTATTTCTTTATGTAGACAAAACAACAACACATTTGTTCTGATGCTTCATTTACGCATGGAAATTAACATGAAATATCGGTTTTTTATATAGTTTTCTGTTTTTGTTCATTTCGGAAGACTTTCCGAAATACGTTATATATGTTCCTAAATACGTTTCATTTTCAAGAAAGGATCAATTTTCATCTTTTGAATCTTTCTTTATTTCTTTGTGTAGACAAAACAACATCACATTTTTTCTGATGCTTCATTTACGCATAGAAATCAACAGGAAATATCGTTTTCTATTTTTGTTCATTTAGGAAATCTTTCTGAAATACGTTATATATAAGAAAATCACAACCACAAATGTAATCTCAATACCACAAAAGAAAATCATGGGCAAAAAACGTAATCTCAATACCAACTATATAACACTCAATAAATGTCCTTGATAACAACATTGGGACAAACTTAGCTAGATCTTCAGCTTCCAAATGGGAAAGGACATCTAGTTCATGTGTCCACGACAAGGTCTGATCTTCTAATATGAGTGAGCAGTAATACATTGCTTGGTGATATGTCCCTCTCGCGCACCCCTCTAAGACGGGCCTATGGTTATCTTGAGATTTACCAACCACATTTACCAGCAAACCCAAGATGACAACAAGAAAATCAAACTCCTGATCTGTAAGATGCTTGTCTTTCTTCTGAAGAGATCCCGTTTTTTCATTTATACGTTCTAGGAAAACTTTCCTTAATGTGTAGAACGACTTCCTAAATTTGAGGAGTTGTATAAGTGAACACAAAAGTTTGAATTTAAAACGTATAAATAGAAACTTTTGTGTCTATTTATACAACTCAAATTTAGGAAGTCATCCTACACGTTTAGGAAAACCTTTCTAAAACATATAAATGAACATTTTTATGTTCATTTTTTATACCACTCAAATTTAGGAAGTTATCTTACACAGTTAGGAAAACATTCCTACAACATATAAATGAGAATGTGTTCATTTTTCATACAACTCAAATTTAGGAAACCATAATACACATTTAGAAAATCATTCCTAAAACGTATACATGAGAATTTTGGTGTCTATTCATACATTTATGAAACCGTCCTATACAAATAATGAGAAGAAAGAAACTGTATATTTTAAAGGCATTGCGACGTGATGTGATCCTATCAGTGATTGGAACTTCATCATCTTGATCTTGGACAGATCGAGAGATCGAATCGACATTGGGAAGAAGAACACTTAGATTGGACCGAAGGTTTTCTACAAGATTACACTTGCAAGATGGAGGAAGACTACAGAAACTCATGATCAAAGAGTAGACACGATCAAAAACGTCTTGATCTTCGATACATAAGAGTTCTCTATCAGATAGGTCAAATGATACACCTGTTCCACAAGAAGACAGCCAACTAAAATGCCTCACATATCAATCAACAAGAGTCATACTACTCATTAAACTCCTTGTCTTATTACAAAATCTCCTCCTATCGATAATTAGAGACTCTAATCTGTAAACACAAAACATTGAGTGAAGTCATAAATCTCAATTTCTATTTGCTTCCCTTTCTGAAGCAGTAACCACCAAAGTATGCAAGCTATTGAAAGAAAATAACTTTGGGAGACCAACATATTCATATCATACATAAAACCAATTTGGACTCTTCAACTTCAAAGTATGATACCAAACATCGTAATGAACATACTTAGAATTTGTACCACTTTCCAATAGAAGCAGAGAAGAAAATTAAGCTTCCACACATACTTAGACACGCATAATATATATTTTCTTCCTAAATTTATTTAAATCAGATAATGAATCTGACCATCCAAATAAAATTCAGATAAACCTCCACAAAAATCGCCAATTTATCGTTCTAATTCTAAAATCAGGATAAGAAAAAATTACCCAGAAGGAAGATTATTGACGTAGCTAATAAGCATCTTAAGCTTGCTCCCACCTTCCGATGCGAGACCGGCGTGCATCTCAACGGTCATAGCATCAGCAACCTGTCTCAGTTTCGCGATTGGCGTTGTGCAATCCTCCTTGAGCACCTTCAAGATAGTGTTATCATTTGTTAAGTTCATCAAAACCTGCAAATAGATAATCATGAACTAAATTGATGCTATTCGGGCTACAGTTACAGACCTGCAAATAGATGATGTTTTCTAGAGTCCCTTGCTTACTTCAGTACATCAGAAGGCGAGATAGAATCTATAGCTACTAAATTTTGGTCTTGATTGAAGAATCAAAAATAAAATCGAGCAAATAAGAAAAAAAAAAGGAATTAGAGTTTGCTTTACTCGAAGATCGAAAGTTGCCACCAAATTCAGAGATGATACTCACCAAAGCTTCCGGCGATTGAGAGTAAAAGCTTACCGAACGGCGACGAAAAGTTTCTGGCGATGATAAATCTCCGACGATGACAACGATTCAGGCGAATCAGAGGATCGTCGGCTATTTTCGGCGTTGGCAGTTTTTTTTTCAGATGATTGATTTTAGATAATAGAGGTTAGTTAAGTCTTTTTCCCTTTTAATGAATGCTAGTTTTGGGATTTTCCCTTTTAATGAATGCTAGTTTTGGGATTTTCACTCTTGAGTGCTAAATTATTGAACTTTAAGTTTTTTGGTGCTATTTTGTAGAATTGCCCTTTTTTAATTATGTTATTTATAGATTTTATCTTATGGCTGCACAAGAAAGAATTTGGCTACTTTTTGGCATGCAAACAGTCTAACATATAAAATATTTTTTTATGATAAAAATACACAACTAAGAGGAAAGAGCACCGATAAGGCATTTAACATTCATTCATCAGCATGTGAGCTAAATTATCTACGAATGATGATAAATCACAAAAGAAATTATATGAGCTATGAAGTTATTCGAACCGTTAGAAGTGTTACAAAGAAGTTGTTATGCCATAAGACTCTTTGATGGTGATAAAGAATTATATGAATCAATGGCCGCACCAGAACATGGTGGTAATACATAGTGAATGATTTCGAAGTTTGGGGCAGACGTATGCAAACCCTAGAAAAGAAGGCAAATATATTACAGGAAGATGAAAGTCAAATTGTTTTATTTGTAAACACACATGGGCTCATCACAATATTATAAGCTCATTGTTTTATTTTATATTTATTTTAGTTTAATAATAAAGAAAATTGGAGAACACAAATTAATTATACAGTAATAAAACAAATTCATCAAATGGCATCTATCTCGAATTAGGTTGTATTCGTTAAACTAATTTTTTTTAAATCATATTTTACTAAACACAAATTAGAAAATATATATAACATATAAACAAGGCTCTTCCAACGATGATTCGTTTTTGAATAGTAATGATCTCGTATTCAATCTCCTGAATTACCAGGGGCAAGATTAAATGTTTCAGACGAGGAAAGGAGCAAGAGAGGTGCTTAAGGAGCCGAAGAAGAGGATTCTTAATCGAACGACGACATGCCAACTTACTTCAATGGGGTGGGGGATGCATCCTCAGAAAATGGGCATTACCAAGCGGGTCCGGTGAAGATGAGTTTAGGTTTGATGGCTAATCAGGGTCAGCCCCAGCAACATCAAGCGCAAGAGCAACATGTATTTACCAGTGGTGGAATGGCTGCATCGCCGTTCATGCTAGGGAACCAATACCATACGGTTTATGTAACCGGAATGTTGGGGAATCTAGCTTTAGCAGCAGCAGTCGGAGAAGGTTACATGTATCCGATGTTGGCAAGTGCTCTAACCCATGGTGGGTTGAGCCATGATTTGTTGCAGTCGAACCAGATGGGTGGTATTGGTGAGCCAGGCGTTGATGATGGTCTATCAGTTATGGGAATGGTAACGATTCAGATGCTGGCGGCTCGTTTCATGGCTACTCAAACTATTCATGGTACGCTCTCGCTGCAACCTCTTGTGTTTTATTGCAACACATGTGCTCATATTGTCGTTTAAATGTATGTGGATAAGCATATGTTGCATGATTTATAGTAGAAGCGTATGTATTTGTCTTAATGGATATATATAATGGGTTACGACTTCGTAGTAGTAATCGAAATATCAGTTATTCAGCTGGCATGATGTCTCTCTAGATATGCATTTGTTACGAATATTTTCTTTTTAAAAAGTACCAAAAATATTTTATATAAAAATACCCCCGCGTTAGCGCGGGGACTCAGCTAGTCTTTAATAATTTTATAACATACTTCCTCCGTTTTTTTATAAGGGGTTTTAGACATTTTGTTTTATTATTTTTTATAAGAGCTTCTCACATTCCTATGCAAAATTTAATTAATTATACTCATTAGTAGTCTCGGTACTACCATGAAACATTAATACTCTTCTTCCTAATTGGATAACTAAATGATGTTATGGTGGTGTTTAATGTTTCAAGCAAAAAAAAAAGATTTTCTTAATTCTTGTGCTTTTAGAGAAAACCCCTTACAAAAAAAAACAGAGGGAGTACTAAATTGTGGCAATTTGTCATAATTTGTGACAAACATTTTTCTGGCGATTCGTGTCAAGTTTGCCAGAAATGATGTTGTGATAATTCGTTACAATTTGCCATAATTATTTTGTGGCAAATTTGCCAGAATTATTTTCTGGATAACTCGTGGCTAATTTACCAAAGAATATCCCCATGGTATTCCGTGGCAAAAATGCCAGAAATTACCATAAAATTCTCTTTATAATGACCCTATAGCCACAAATTAATTTCGTGACAATTCGTGGCGAATGCCTATATTTCCACGTATTTTTGGTGTTTGCCACAAAATTATATGTGGCAATAAACAATTATTCTTGTAGTGGGGCGAGATGGTGTTTGGCCATGGGCGGCGCCCTCCTAGCCGCGGCGGAACGTCGGTTGGCCGCGGGTGAGGCCCCTCTGCCCGCGGTGGCTCTGACTTCAGGGCAGCTTCATATCCCTTTAGTGCTTCATGTATATTTAAGGATCCAACCATTGGATTGTCTCCAATCCTATTGCATTTGAAAGCTGATTGTCTCTACTTTGTTGTGTCAAAATTTGGAGATGACCGGACGGTGAGAAGGTATTTTTTTATTGTAAGACTTCTGACGGTCCAAGTTTATCCAAAAATGTATGTTTGCTCCGAAATGAATTCTTTTATCCCGAGTTACCTGGAATGTCTTTCAAAACTCTAAAGCATGGAAATCACATGAAAACAATTGAAAACGGAGTTAAAACACCTGCAAAAGATATTAAAGCGATCCATAAAAATGGTCAAAAACTGGTGTTATCATTTTCATTCTACAATTACCAATGAAAGCTGAGTCTATTGGTTTGTAAAACATAGTGGTCGGAGTCACTAGAGTGGAAATACTATAAATTCGTGTTTTGTCTTCAAGATGATTTTTACTTAAATCCCTAACATACCATCTATCTTATTGTTGCATGTTTCCTTGAGATTTTCCTAAAACCTAACCTTTTCTTTATTGATTTAATCTCTGATTTTTATTTTCTTATTTACTTTATTTGCTAAACACCATCGACACACTCTCTTTTATTTACTTTATTCTGATTTTTATTATTTTTCTAACGTTTTCGCTGTGCAGTTGCTAAGTCCTTGTGGATTTGATCTCGCGTACTATACTAATTGGGATTGTTGTGCACTTGTAGCTAGGTATTAGTTGGGTGAAAACTTTACCCACATCAATTTTTATGGCGCAGTTGCCGGGGACTTCAATTATATTGCTTTCGAATTCTGAATTTTAATCTAGCTAAAACGTTTATTTTCTGCATTTTAATTTTTCTTATAAATTTTCTACAAAAACTTCTAATTTGTTAAACTTCTCAAAAATTACAAATGAAATAAATTCCTAAGACTAAAATGTGTTGAATGACTCTTCAAGTCACCTCGCCTTGCCCCTTGGTCTACTCTTGGTCGAATTTTGTTGTTGATGGGCTTGAGTTATTTGATCAATAAGATGGGCTTGAAGAGGTGTGATCAGTTTGTCTCATTAAAAACATTCCTTTTAAAAACTCATTGGGACAAAACCAAAAACAAAAGAAAAAGAGTGTAAATGGGTCACATACCAATTTGTTTGATCACTTTGGGCTTGCATCAAAAGCCATAATGGTTTTCAAGCCCATCTTGTTGATCAAATAACTCAAGCCCAACAACAACAAAATTCGACCAAGAGTAGACCAAGGGGCGAGGCAAGGTGACTTGAAGAGTCATTCAACACATTTTAGTCTTAGGAATTTATTTCATTTGTAATTTTCGAGTTGCCTTGTTATCTTCATTTCTACTTGTTTAAAACTCATGTATGATCATCCTTGATCATCCATCTTTTGATCAATTATATTTTTAGTGAAATCTCTTTGTTCTTTGTGAGTAATTCGATTGTTGGTGAGTCATATCCAATAATCACAACTTGGCTTGTCTTGGTGTGTCATATCCAAGGAGTCATTTAGGAATACAGAGACCATTCGATCCACATCCTTTGTTTTTTGAGGTTTCACGGTTTCATAGAAGCAAAGCTTATCCCCCTTACCAACTTCGAGTGTCGATTCTTGGGAGGATCGTATCAAGTGGTATCAGAGCGACACTCTGAAGTTCGGTATTTCTAATCTATTTCATCTTTCTCAGCTCTTCACCTTCTTTGCAATTTTCTTACCTATCTATCATATGCCATAATCAAAAAAAAAAAAAAATACTCTTGAACTTTCTATCTTGTCTCTTCATTTCTCAAGATCATTTGGATTTGCTCATTTGGTTTGATTGGATTTTTCTGTATAAGAACCTTTGAGATATCTCTGTGTGAGATCATTTGGAGTGTTGAGAGAAACACTTGTGAGATTAAAATAGTTTGAAAGTTAAACACCTTGAGAGCTTGTTACTTGTAATTTGTTATCTATTCTTTTCAGGTACAAGATATCAAACAACAGAGAAGATCAACAACCACAAAATGGAGCCAATACGCTACGATTTGAGGCTATGATGGCATAAATGACACGGGCGTTGCGTGGAGAAATAGAAATCCTCAACCGTCGGCTTGATGAAGCGATCCCGCAAATGCAACCGCGTGTAGAAAAATAACAAAGGAGAGAACCGAGGAGAGATCAGCCGAGACATCAAAGAGACGAGGCAATAGATGATTACTATGAACGTGATGGTAATTCATCTTGTGGCAGTCAAAGGAGGCCTAGACGTGCAAGGGAAGGCATAGGGCAACCTAATGACAATCTCGGAGGACTTAAGCTTAAGATTCCACCATTTCATGGGAGAAATGATCCAGACACCTATTTGGAGTGGGAAAAGAAGATATAACTCGTCTTTGATTACAACAAGTATACGAAGGCCCAAAGAGTGCGTTTTGCGGCTATTGAGTTCTATGATTATGCACTCAGTTGGTGGGATAAGTTGGTGACCTCAAGAAGGCGTATGGTGAATATCCAGTGGAGACTTGGGCAGAGATGAGGACTATCCTGAGAAGTAGGTGTGTTCCTAGTCATTACCATCGTGAGCTTCATCACAAGTTAATGAGACCCACATAAGGAAATCGGAGTGTAGAAGATTATTACGCAGAGATGGAGACTCTCATGATAAAAGTTGATGTTTATAAGGATCGAGAAGCAACAATGGCTTGATTCTTGAGTGGCCTGAACCGTGACATACAAGACATACTTGAGATGCAGCATTATGTGGAGCTAGAAGAGATGCTACACAAGGCCATTTTGATCGAGCAACAACTTGAGAGTAGGGGTTCCTCTCGATTATCTTATGGAGCTTCTACTACTAGGCCAAGTAACCAAGAAGAGGAGAAGCAGGTTACTAAAGCAAAGCTAGAGCCTAAGACGTACACATCAACTCTATATTACAAAGGCAAAGCCGAGGCTACATCTTCTCGAGTTCGCGATGTTAGATATTTCAAGTGTCAAGGGAAAGGACACTTTGCTAAGGAATACCCCAACCAGAAAACCATGATTCTCTTAGACACTGGAGAGATCAAACTAGAGGAAGGAGAAGTGGTTTGACTTTAATAAGTGTTTCATTCTCTCACGACTCACACACCAACTATGACTCGTTCTATATGGATTGGGAACCGGCACCGACCATCTACTCTCAAGGAAGCTACGAGCATCTTTATTCCCGAGATGAGTCTTTTGCATCTCCTTTTGTCAACTCTAGACAAAACTCTTACCACCATCAACCCCGTGAATTCTCGGACCAGAACATCTTCAACTCAAAGATTAGCATGCGTTTGGAGCGACTCAAAGTAATGCCAATACCTTGACTGTCAAATGGTAACCGAAGTGGCCATGAACAAGAAGCTAGACACAATCTACACCGAATTCAACAAGAAGTTCAATGATGTTGCTGCCCACGTCATCATACTCGAGGAGCAGACTCTAAAAGACGATGCTACTATTAAAGAAAGAACGAAACCCATGGAAGACATGAAAACCAAGCAAAAATACGACATCATTCAAAATTTCATGGAGATTCGCGAATCAAAGCAAGAGATCAAGGAGACAAGTGAATTTGCCTCTTGGTACAAAGAAAGAACCGATGATGAACTCCAATAAATTGAATCACGCCTCAGCATACTCGAGTACAAGGCTTGAGAAACCGATGCTTAGTCACCTATCCGACACTCGAAAGATAACCAAAACTTGTTTGGAGAACCTTTTTAAGGATCATGACGAGCATGCAACAACACTTGTTGTTCCTGCCCCTGACCTAGAAGAGAAGCCCAATAATCCCCTAGAACCAGAAAACACCGAAGGAGATGAAGAAGACGACGAATCGAACAAGCCCCCACGAATCCCCTTCACCGCGGTCCCAGCCCCTCCAGCCGCGGCGGAACCTTATTTCGACGTGGGTGCATCCTCCTGACCCGAGACCGACCTTCATTTCACCGCGGCTCCGCCTCCTCAAGCCGCGGCCAGCTCCTGCTTGCCGTTTCTTGGACCTCTTGAGTCCCGTTCACCCTCTTTCGAGCAAACGTCTTCTCCATTGATTCTCAAGCTTCAAACCCCCCCCCCCCCCNNNNCCCCCCCCCCCCCCAAGCAGCTGGGATATAGACTCCATTGCGCCTTGCAACATGGTTTGGTTCACTCAATCATCCGAGGAAGTTGAGGAACATTACCTTCTGCAAGTTCAATACCCGAGGAGTCTAGAACACAAAACATCTCCCGAGAAAGATTGATCGAATTTGACAATTTCATGAAATCGATCCTGTTGTACGAGCCTTTCTCAGACGTGTGGGAAAAGGTTGTCTACAAGTTTTCTTTCGTTACAGCAAGGCGAGTAGAGAAGACATTCACACCTACTTCACAAGAGCAAGGCATTCGAAAACACCATATGGTACGTCTTATGCTATTCGTATATTTAATCCCGAGAAACACAAAAGTTACCAGAACAAGATTAGCTGGGAAAAGTTAGAGGAATTCAATAGTGTGGTTCGTGATCTACCTCGAGGTACCATGCTTGCTAGAGCGTGCATTGACCACATGATTGGTCACTTCTTTTGTGAAAGCAAAGAATCCATCTAAGAGATAGAAGATCTTTTCACGAATGCTATGAACGGGAAATCTGTTAGAAGTCTCCATAAGACTCAAGAGAAATGGCAGTTTCTCATCACTTGTAGCATCTGAGGAGACGAGTTTAAAGACACTCTTTGAGACTCTGGAGCCTACCTTAGCATCATGTCAAAATCAACCGCCAAACGCCTTGGTATCAAGCACGTGCATCGTACCCGAACAAAAATCTGTTGGAACTAATTTTTTGTCAAAGCTCGAGGGCTTGATAAAATTGTGTTAGTGTGAAAAGAAATGAGTTAAGCTCTTTCTAATTAAATGTTTTCATTGACCGAGAAATGTTTTCTCATGTATATATGTTAGGAATGGTTGTGTCATAAATGAACAACATGAGAGAAGAAAACACCACACGTGCGACGTTCGCATTTTGGGCCTGTTGGGCTCGTGGACTTTTTGAGGTATCGATCGATACCCCTTGGTATCGATCGATACTCAGCGGGCCGACCTAAAAATCGCAGCCGCCTAGGATATTCTGGAAATATTCCTTTTCTGTCAGAGAAAAACCCTAGCCTCTCTCCTATATATACAATACGATTTTCACCTTAAAAATCATCCTCTGATACACAAAAAACACATTCTAAAAGTTCTAGCAAGAGTTCTATCAATTCCCTACTGCATAGAGTAAGTTTATATTCGAGAGTATCGTAGTATAATGTTCAATAGATCTGATATCAAGTGTAGATGATACAGATTACTTTGGTTGTATCCTGGGACTCATGGATCTATAAAAACCCGTCGCACTACGGGAGATTCTTAGAGTTATGGAAAGAGATTCATCTCGCCTCCTTAGATTTATTTTTGCTATATAGTTTATGAATCGTCTGTTCCTTAAACTGTTTATTAATATACAATCGTGATTAAATCTTTCCTGTATATTGTGCTAAAATTTGGGTCCTACAATCTTAACTCTAAGAAGATCCAATTTCTGTTTTATTACTTCAATTGGATCTTTAATCACGAGTAAATAAACGTTTTCAAACGATTTTCTAAAACGTTCTTCTACTGCTGATGATACTCAAACGTTATCAAAAAGCTTTTTAGCATCTTGAAACGTGTAGTAGAGGCAATCTTCATCTACTCTATTTTTAAGAAGATGTTCTTCTGCTAGTGATACTCAAACGTTATCAAAAAGCTGTTTAGCAACTTGAAACGTGCAGTAGAAGCAGAACCGCTTTAAACATCTTCTAAAACCGTCTTTAATTGCGATTAAAGAGCGGTGTAATCAACGAACACAAATCATGTTCTTGATAGGTTCGATTCTGATCGAAGTCTTGTGAGTATCGATCGACACCCTATGGTATTTATCGATACTAGACAAAATTGTATCGGTCTACACTGACGTGTATCGATCGATAATGTGCATCGACCAAGTTGGGTCTATGTCGGTCGACACTGTGTATAATTCACAGGTATCGATCGACACTGTGGTTCATCGTTCGATCCCGTGTAATTCACTTGTATGGATCGACACACAGGATGCATCGATCGATCCTATATGTGTATCGATCGACAATGTGGTTCATCGTTCGGTCCTGTGTAATTCACTTGTATCGAACGCCAAATACAGTACCTGGCCAGTGTTGTTAGTGAATTATAACATGTCTCCAACAACGTGTATGAAAGCTGAGAATATCATGCTGACTATGTTAATCCCTGGACCAACTGCACCGAGCAACAACATTGATGTTTATCTACAACCATTAATAGATGACTTGAAGGACTTGTGGAATGAAGGTATTGTGGTGTATGACTCATTTTTAAAAGAGAAATTCACACTTAAAGCTTTGTTGTTGTGGAGTATCAGTTACTATCCAGCTTTAGGGACTTTGTCTGGATGTAAAGTGAAGGGAAAACAAGCTTGTAATGTATGTGGGAAGGATACACCACATAGGTGGCTGAAGTTTAGTAGAAAGTATGTCTATTTGGGCAATAGGAAACGACTCAGACCTGGACATCCTTATAGACGCAGAAAGGGATGGTTTGATAACACTGTTGAGGACGGGACTATAAGGAGAATTCAAACCGGAGCAGAAATATTTGAGGCGATTAAGAATTTCAGGAATGACTTTGGAAGACCTTTAGGTAAGGATAGTAAAAGAAAACGAGCTGAGTTATGTGAAGATGATGTGGTTTCAGATGAAGAATATGAAGAGGACACTGATCAATGGCGGTGGAAGAAACGATCAATATTTTTCGACTTACCATATTGGAAGGTTAGTTGTTTTTAGTACCGACTTAATACTTTTATTATTAAAATCTATTTCGATTACTAACCCGTTTGATTTATTGTCTTAGGATTTGCCGGTTCGTCACAACATCGATGTGATGCATGTGGAGAAGAACCTGTCAGATGCTATATTGTCTACTCTGATGAATAGTGCTAAATCAAAAGATGGAGTCAAGGCAAGAAAAGACTTAGAAGATATGGGTATTAGAAGAAACTTGCACACACATATACGAGGAAAGAGAACTTACTTGCCGCCAGCAGCTTTTTGGTTTTCGAAGGAAGAAAAGATTCGATTCTGCAAGAGGTTATCTAAGTTCAGAGGCCCTGATGGATACTGTGCTAATATAGCTAATTGTATTTCTCTTGATCCTCCTGTTATTAGTGGTATGAAGTCGCATGATCATCACGTCCTTATGCAAAATCTATTGCATGTGGCGTTGAGAGGATTGCTGCCAAAAGACCCAGGGTTGCTGTGACTCGATTATGCAACTACTTCAACAGGTTATGCCAGCGTGTTATTGATCCAGAGAAGCTGCTTTCCCTGGAGTCTGAGTTTGCCGAGACCATGTGCCAGATGGAGCGGTTCTTTCCTCCTTCACTTTTCGATATTATGTTCCACCTTCCTATACATCTAGGAAGGGAGGCACGCTTGGGTGGACCAGTACACTTTCGCTGGATGTATCCATTTGAGAGGTATTCTTTTTTTTTTATCTCTTTATCTATTAGATTGTTATGAATGATATTTTAGTTTATGTTTAACGGTTTGTATTAATGACAAACTGTTATGGGATTGAGCTGTAGGTACATGAAAACTCTGAAGGCATATGTTAAAACTTTTGCAAGGCCAGAAGCGTGTATGGCAGAGGGATACTTGGCTGAAGAATGCATTTCCTTCTGTTTAGAGTTCCTCAAGAATACTCTATCAATTCAAGAACCCCTAAACCGTAATGAAGATGTTGCTTCTGATGAACACAGCCTTGAAGGCCGTCCACTTCAGAAGCCAAAAGAAGTTACACTTTCAGATAAGGAGAGAGACATAGCTCATCGGTATGTTTTAATGAACACAGCAGTTATGGATCCTTATATTGAGTAAGTTCAACTCTATTTGACAATTATATCTTGTTATTTTGTCATTGATTATTGATAATCTATGAATAATAACTTATTCTTGTGAACCAGAATGCATTTAGAAGAATTGCAAGATACTGATGTCCGATGTGCAAGAAACAAAACTCTTTGTTGGAAACTTCATACCGAAAGGTTTCCAGAGTGGATAAAGGCAAAGGTTTGGACAAAGTTACATATATATATCATTTCAGTTTAAATTTTATCTTAATCTTTACAAATTGACTAATAC